>JAGFNX010000065.1:0-151726 GCA_017657125.1 Scopulariopsis brevicaulis | reverse complement strand
GTTGAGAGGGCATCGTGGACGTACCATGTTGTCGAGAGGCGCCTGCACCGTCCCGTCGCGCTTCCGGCGGAGGTGGCTCTTGATCGGGTCCGAAGGGTTCTTGTACGTGTCCATCTGCACGACGCGGGGCTGTCTGGGACCAACCGAGGCCGCCAGCGAGCCCGTGGCCAGCGCCGCGAGGAGTATCAAGCTCGACCTCATTGTTCTTGCCAGGTGCAGTTGTGGTTGAAGGTTGAGTTTAACGAGAGTAAGAACCCGGTTCGGATGTGGCGGTTGAGGTCCAGCGCATGTGGAGAGTTGCACTTGGCACCACCTACAAGTAGAAAGCTCACTTTATATGACGGAGGCGAGTGGAGACGTGTCGAGGCATCCGGGTCCCGGGTCAGCCGAACGCTAAATGTACAAAGACAAGAAAAGATAAACTCTCACAGAATACGAGAAGGCACGGGGCGCTGGCGAGCCGCAATGCCGTACGCGTACACCTCCATCTCGGGGGCTTAAAAAGTCTAAAAATGGGGGACCACGCAACGTCTCGCGGGGGCGTGTGAGCGGTGACGTATGCGCCTGGCGCCCGGCAGCCGCACCGCTTGCGCCGATCCTCTCAGGTACGGCGGTCGGTGGGGCATATAATGCGGACTTGGGGGTGGGGATGACGAGTTAGCGTCGGACAGAGGGTGGCTCAGCCCGAGAAATCGGGGCCCGTGAGCCGAGCCTTCAACTCGAGCTCGGATGAGGTTGAGGAGTCGAGCATGATGGGGATGAGGGATGAGGGTAAGGTGGGTGCAGTGACGTGAGGTGCGGCTCGTCTTGTCGTCCAATCGGGGGTTACATGCGATGCTGCATCGCAGGGATGGCTCGTCCGGCAGGGTGCCATCGTATCGTGGGGTTGAACCGGCCGACCGGGAACGCAAGGGCATCGGCTCTTGGCGTGAACCCCGTTGCAGTTGGCATCGCATGCGTGAGCCCAGCGATCCGAGATGCGAGAAAAGGGGTGAATGCGCGGGTGCCTGGATCTACGTTGCCAGTCATTATTAATAGACTCCCCCCATCCACCGGATCCCGTTCTCCCGACAGAGGAAGGGGCTATCCCACGCAGCACCCCCGGAAACCGCCGAGGTCTGGCGGCCCGAGTTCGCCGTCAAGGCCGAGCGAGAGCAGCCAGCACCCTCTTGGCATGACGAAATAACCGCGGTCGAAGTCGCTGGCCGAGGCGTGACGAGATCTTGGCGGGCGGCAGTGGTACTCTGTGCATGCGAGGACGGGGACGAAGCGCCGTCACAAGCGTCGAGGTCATCACGTCGATGCTCAGATACACAGGTCCGCTTTGCATCCGTCCGCACCAGCGAAACATCCCGCTGCTCTCATGCAGCTCCGGGGAAGAAGGCTAACCTGAACAGGGTAGTCGCAGGATATTTTGAGAAGGAGAAGACGCACTAGCCTGACCAGCGACCCCGCTTCCGACCATCGTTGGCAGGGCCCTTGAACACTGATACCATCGCGAAACGGCGGGGTTCCCCACCTCTGTGGGCACTCAGTCCCTGGCGTCGGACGAGAACCCCCGGACTCTCCACGCAGCGCTTCAAAGCCGCGACTCTTGGATGATCGTAGATGATCCGTGGATGACCAATTGTTGGACCGCCCACTCCCTTGTCACCACGTTGTCGAGCCATCACTGCAGGTGATACTTGTCCAAGCTCAGCCGCGCTGCTCAACCGAGGTACCAGTGCTTCACCCAACTCTGATTGCCCCCTACTTGTCAGTTGTCTCATGCAGATGCAGGTACCACGAGCAGTGCATCCCACGATCGCGCGACGTCACACGCCCAAACACCCATCCACACATCACAACACCATGAATGGCCAGGCAGTCCTCAACACAGAACAGAAGGCGCAAGACCTTTGATTTGCCTCGATGAGACTCACTATGGACCTTGGGAGACGAGGAAGCCGGGGTCCATACAATCCCAAAAGAAAGTAAAAGTATCGACAGAGGTAAAACAATCAAAGTTATTAAAATAATCAAATAAGGTTATCATAATCGTAATGTAAACAAGGTTAGATGAAGGATATAATAATACCTACCATCAAGGTCAAAAGCCAAAAAAGAAAAAAGAAAAAAAGAAAAAGGACTGAGGCCTCTCGAGGAGGAAAAAAATAATCGAATCGACAGAGACAGGACTCGAACCTGCGCGACCGAAGTCATCAGCTCGCTCATTCGAGGCTGACCCATTAACCACTCTGGCACTCTGTCTTATTGATTCATTGGTAAGCAAGAACTTAGCGGGCAATATTAGGGGTCGACCCCACTTGCGCGTACTAGGGCGTTCTTGAGCGTCGATACTAAAGCCCCGAGGCTCCGTCCGTTCCAGGCCTGCGGAAGCGGGAGAACGACGAGTCGCAGGATAGGGCACTTGAGCCAGGGGTACGTTTCTGTGTAGGTCGAAAGGAGAGTGATGTCGAGCCGGAGGTTTAGCAAGCCGGTTCACAGCAGTATTTACCTTGCCGTTTCTGGCGAGTGACGGCATCGCCGAGCACAAATCCTCGAGACGAACGGGTGAGATATGCATCATGTTCACATTAGAAGTATAACCAGAATATACAACACTCCAGAACCCCGCCATCCTTCAAAGCGCCCACTCCCTCGGGTCGTCCTCCTTGCCCGTAAACGGCTCGTCTATCCTCTTGATGGCAAAGTCGCTGCAAAGAATACTACGCACCAACGTTAGCACGTCCACCCGCAAGGATCCACGTGTAGGAAGGAAAGAGGGTAGGGGGGTACTCACCACGCCGACGCAACTAGCGCATCTAACTCCGCAATCATCGCCTCCCTCCTCCCCCCACTAACAAGCCCCTTCCCAATCCTCACCTGCAGCTCCCGTATCTTTGCCGCCCTACCAGGCCCCATCCCCTCCACCACCTTCTTCCCCAGGCAGTCGGAGTGGAAGCTGTGCTGGCACGGGAACACAAAGAACTGGCGGCTCAGAAGCGGCATCCCGCACTCGTAGCACCGCTCCCCCGGGTCCACGATGGCGTACCGGCGGTCCAGCGCCGAGATGTCGAGCCGGATGTTGGCGGCCGTCGCCTCGGACTCGTCCATCTCGCGACGCAGGCCGTCGATGCTCCGCCCGTAGTCCTCTAGCGCCGCGCAGATCTCCTCCTTGAAGTCGTCGATGACGACAAAGTCCGGGAAGAAGGGGATCAGGTCCTCGATCCTAAGCAGGTCGCACCGCTTGAGGAAGTCGATGGCGGACTTGATGCTGTCGGACTGCGAGATGACCTTGCGCGCGACGGCAAGCCACAGTTTCTTGCGCAGCGCGGGGTTCGAGGTCGGCCGGTCCGCCACGACGGCCGCGAGCTCCACCTCGTCGTGCGACAGCGCCAGGTCCACCGCCTGTAGGTACTGCCCCATACTGGTATAGATGTGCACGCACGAGAGCGTGCGGTGGTGCTCGATGCAAAGCCGCAGCGCAAAGTCCGGGTCGAACCTCGGCTCATCGCCCTGCGACTCCAGGTACGTCATCAGCCCCGTCTCGTCCCTCGACGGATGCGACGCGTATATCGACACGAGCGTATTGTGCACCGCTGCGTCCTCAGACCCCAGCTGATTCACCACGTACTGCAGGTACCGGATCGCCTGGTTCTGCGCCGCCGGGCCCCGGAACACGCGGTTGTACTCGAGCAGCGCGGGGATGATGTTTCGTGGCTTCAGGTCCGCGTGCCGCATCAGGATCTCGACGAGCTCCGTCGCTGCGTGCGTCATGAGGACTCCACTGTACCGGTAGAATACGGCGTGGTCCTTTTGCCTCTTGAGGACGTTGAGCGCCTCGCCCCACCGCTCGCGCTGCACCCAGTACGACAGCACGTAGTTGTAGTCGTTGACGGCGTTGGCGAAGAAGAGGAGCTCCTCCTCGCGGCCGTGGCTGCTGATGATGTCGTACACCGTCTTGCGGTCGAGGTCGTCCTTGTACCGCGTTATGAAGTCCTCGTACTCCTTCCGGACCACCTTGAGGAGCTCCCTGGACTGCGCCGGGTTGAGATCCGCCGCCAGCTCCGCCTCCGTCATAATGGTGTCGTCTAGCGAGTTCAGCTTCGCCATGAACACCTCCACGAGCCAGCTGGCGACCATCGTCCGCTGCATGATGGCCGTCCGCTTCGACAGTGCCAGCTTCGACAGCAGGTACTTGCGCAGGGCGTCCGGCTGGTCGTTGTCGATCAGCGACAACGCGACGTACTCGAAGGGCTTGTTGCTCCGCCCGTACACCGCCGCCGCCTCCTGGAAGTTGCCCTTCTCGACGAGGTGGTCGCCGTACGCCGACGACACAGTCTCCCGCTGCGTCTGCGTCCGCGCGTACTGCAGCGCGGTGTCGAACTGCTGCATCTGCAGCATAATCTGCCAGACGTTGCGGTCCTCGTCGCGGACGACAATCTCGAAGATCTCCTCCGTCGTGAAGAGCCAAAATGTGTTCTTCTGCAGGTCGACCGAGAAGCCGATGGCCTTTTGCCCGGGGGACAGTATCGTCTGGTCGTACACAATGGCGCCCGTTAGTCGATTCGCCGCGACGACGCGGCCGCCCACCAGCGCCAGGATGTGCCACTGCGTCAGCGCGATGGCGTCGATTGAGTCCCCCGTCGCCTTCTTCTTCCCCGCCGCGTCGGAGGACGTCAACTGGCTCTGCGGCAGGAGCTTCGACTCGGCGAAGACCTTGTTCCCCAGCGTCGAGTCCGCCGGCGACGCAAAGAGCTTTCCGTGGAAGACGCCGTGGGACGAGAGCCACGCAAAGGCCTTCTCGTGGGTGGATGAGTCCTGCTTGTAGATATCTGACTCCGGCGGGTCGGGCGACACCACCAGCGACGAGGCGCTAGCGCCGGATGTAGACCGCGGGAGCTCGTGGACGACGGGCTGCTCCGCCTCGAACAGTCTCGTGTATACCGACCCGGTGCTGTCCGCGCCGACCTTGCCCGAGAGGTGGAAGAGTCTATGCGGCGTGGCCACCATGACCCGCCGCATATCCGCCCGGCCGCCCAAGTTGTCAGCCCACAGCCCCGTGATCGACTCATCGGGGAGCTTGAGCAGGCTCTTCAGGTGCTTGACCTCCCTCCTGTAGAACTCGAACGACGTCTCGATGAAGGTCTCGTAGATGTTGCCGTCGGCGGCGCCGAGGAGGATCTCGCGCGTCGAGGCGGTCGGGAGGGCGGGGTTCCAGGCGACGCTCTCGATCAGCACGCCGCGTAGGCGGCCGAGGGGCCGCGGCTGCTGCGACTGCGAGTGGAGGTAGTAGTTCTCGCCGGAGGCGGTGCAGACGAGGAGGTGGGAGGCGGTGGGGTCGAGGAACATGCGGCGGATGACGCCCACCTCGGAGGCCTTTTTCGGGAGGTCGATGTCTGAAGACGTTAGCCACGCCCAGCCCAGTCGTCCATCCCCATCCTACTCAAGGCGGGAAGCTCCCGCCATCCCAAGACATATCTCTCTCCTCCCGGGGAAGCTCACCATCAATGTCCTCGGGCCTATTCAGGTCAATCCTCAGTATCCGCCCGTTGCCCAGCGCCAGCACGAGCACGTTGTTCGCCACCTGCGCCGCGACAAAGTCGGCCGCGACGGAGAACTGCAGCTGCACGCTCTCGACGACAAAGGCGGGCAGCGCGGCGCCGTCGTCGAGCCGCATGTCCGAGACGCCGCCCGCGGCGGCCGCCACGAAGCCGTCGGTTGAGTTGAGGGACATGGTGGGCGGGCTCATGCGGGCATGGTCGCGTGCGTCTCCTGTTTCCGGGGGAGGGGAGCAGAGCTGAGGGGGAGTTCGGTGGGTTTGTTGTGGGGGCGGTTCGTGATGCGGTTGTTTGGTGGTTTAGGCTGCCGAGCTTGGTCGGGAAGGTTGGAGCTTGGGCGGTGGCGCGTCGGCGACCCCACACCAATTAACAGCGGTCTCGGGACGGCTCCTGCAGGCGGGTTTCCACCGGCACCCGCCAGAACTTACTGTACAAGTACACATGAGGGAGAGAACGACCTCCTTTCCATGTCCCCCCTTTTTTTTCATCGCAAATATTTACATTTTATCTCAAGCTGCCCTTATATATACAGGTCCAGACCCAGTCTCAACATACCATCCCCATCCTACCCTCTGTTCCCAAGCACTCCCCATCTTCCCGCCTTCCCGCCTTCACTCCCCATCCATCCCTCCCCAATGGCCAAGAAGCTATAAAACGTATATAAAACTGCTGCTTAGCCTCTGTCCCGAGCCATGCCAGCAGCCCAACAAGAACAACCCCCGGGCAGCGAGCCATTCCCGTGTCCAGAAAACTCCCAGAAAATCAAGAAACCCTACATGGAAAAAATGTCGTGAAGCACCCGCTGTGATATCTCCCAAACATGAAGACAAAGAAGAGAAATAGGCGCGCCGAACGGTTGCGGCTGCCCTCGATCTGAATCGGCCTCAAGTCGCGCCCGGCTCACTCCTCCGCGGCACCCGGCCTCCCCCCATCAACCTCCATCGCCTCGCCAGCCGGCCGCGACATCACCGACTCCAGTGTAACCGTCGCAGCCCTCCCCCTCGCATCGTGCCCCTCCGCAACCCCCGCCTCCGCAATCGACGGCGCAGGCGTCTTCTCCGCCGGCACGCTCGTCCCCTCACTGACGGACGCCACCTCGGCCTCCCCCTCCCTCCAGCACGCGTTATACGCGTCCCATGCCTCGGGCGTCTCGGGCTTCCGCGCCATGACGACCCGCGCGCCGACCGTCATGCCCTTGGCCAGCTCCGGGTCCTTGGCGTACCGCGCGATGAGGTGCGCCGACTCCTCGCAGCACTCCTTGGTGTACTCGGGGTCCCAGCCCATGTACGTCGTCAGCGGGCGCAGGCAGAGCGCCTCGATGCCGTCCACGACGGCGATGAGCCAGATCTTGCCCGCGGCGCCCGTCTCGACCGTGATGGGTATCTCCATCGTCCGCGTCTCGATGTCCGTGAAGCCCGCCTCGACCAGGTACCCCGGGTCCATGTGCTGGTTCCCGCGCGGCCTCCCCGCCTTCACGGACGCGAGGTGCAGGTCCCTCTGCAGCTTGTGGATCGGCGCCTCGGGCGGGAACCCCTTAAAGAAACCCCCCCAGCCGTCGCCGTCGTTGAACTCGTGGAGCTCGAGCCACCCGCCGGGGCGCAGGCACTCGAAGGCCTGCTCGTAGATGAAGCGCCAGTCGCGGAAGGCGCCCGACATGTTGCGCAGGTGCACGAGGTCGACCGAGTCGGGCTGGCGCAGCCAGGGGAGCTCGGCATCCTCGATCTCGAAGAAGACGTTGTAGGGCGGGCACGAGGTCTGGATGGCGGATATGTCGGTGCCGATGACCTCGCAGGCCGGGAACCGCTCGCCCACCAGCGTCGCCCAGTCGCCAGTGCCGGTGCCGATGTCGAGGATGAGCTTGGGGTCCTGGAGGGGCACGACCGTGGGCTCGCCGTCGAAGAGGTGCAGGTAGACCTGATGGGAGAGGTACAGGCGCGTCTGCTCGAGCTCGTCGTTGGGCATGAAGTAGGTGCCGCAGTATCGCCGGCCGTTCTCGTCGTTATAGTCTAGGTACAGCTCCATGAGGGATCTCGTCGACGCGGCCCTGTCCGGTAGTTGTGTCAGGCAATGGCGCTTCCGGAGGGTGGCCCGGGTTATGGGACTCACAGGTCTATGCTCCCTTCTTCCATTATGCTATCACCCACGACCGTAAACGTCGGCCGCGCCTCCACCCGCCTCGGATGCCGCGATGGCGCATATATCGACGCCGAGCTCACCCCGTTGAACTGGCTACCCGGCGACGCCTCGCGCACCACATCCTCCTCCTCCGCAGCGAGCGTCACCGCCGCCCGCGCCTCCTCGCTCTCCGCCCTCGGGCTGCACGGCGCATGCTCGTCCGGGTCGTTGGAGGCCATGGGCGGGGACCCCGGCGTGGAGGCGCGCTTCACCCGCTTGGCGAGCGGACTGTTTACCATGGCAGGCCGTTTCCGCCTCTCGCGGAGAGTATCGCGCCCGTCCCGTGTGAGTGTATGTGTGAGGTCGCCGTCGTATTCATGCCAGGGGGGCTGGAGCGGCCGGTCGGGGCGACGCGGCGGTCGGGTGGATCGGGGCGGCGTCGGGGGGCGACCGGCAGATGCGACGGCGTGACCGAGTATGCATGCGACGGCGTGATCGAGTATGCATGCGACGGTCGACGAGTGTCCGCTTGGCGGGGAGGGGCTGAAGAAGGATTTGAGAAAAAAAGTAACAAGAGAGGAGAGTCTGCCCCATCTCCTCCGCCCTCGGAAAGAGAAGGGCCTCGGTGGGATCCGCCAGACGAGAGCGTAGGATTCGAGCCGCAGGGGGAGTTGCCCTAATCGGGACGAGGGGCCGTCGGGGCGCCTTTAAGATTATGGAGCAGCAGGGTGGCCCCATCAATATTAGCGGCGACGATAAGACTGGCGGGAGTCACGGTCGCCTGCGAGAAGCAGGGGGGCCTTCCCGCATGAGGCTAGCCTAGGGGTGTTCTGGAGCCCATCCCTGCATTGGCGCGAGGAGATGCGGGGAATCTATCGGCGAGCCGTTCCGCCGGCATGGCAGTTGGGATCTTGTGGTCGTGTCTTTGGGGCATTTACCTCCCGAGATGCGCGGGAACTCGCAGTGGCGGAGTACTCGGTATATTTCAGGAGCCCAGGGTACCATGGTGGAGCGGATCCGCGAGAACCGCCGTGCTGGGATGAAGATTAAGGCCTTGGCCACCAATCACTGTCCTTGGCCCTCGTCACGGCTCGGCATTACACTAACTAGGAACTCGGTATTGTCGGGACACTCTCTGGCCGAGTCCCGGGATCGAGAGCCGGGACCTGCCTCCTACGTACTTGTATATAGGGCGGGTTATAACCCCACCTCGTATAAACACATAAAGGCGCTTCGGCGATTCCCACTCTGGGGTTTCGGCGGATCAGATCAGCAAACGACACATAACAATGGCATATATATATATATATCGTATCCGGTTTACTCGGTATACAACTCTAAAACAAGGAACACATGTCGTTCCAGACGTCAGTGGCTTGCTCCCTCGTATAAAGGACTCGAGATCGACACGAGCGCCACCAAGCCCCAACCCAGCATACCGGGTCCTATTCGCACAAGTAGCCCCCACCAGATTCGACATCTCCCAAATACATACCGACGCGAATCACCCTCTACTCCCGTCCATCCCGGCCCCAGGCCCAGCATCTCAAGCCCTCATTTTCTCAATCTTATTCTAAAAGGTGATTTCGAAAAAGCAGCCTTCCTACCACATGCGGAGTAAAACGCTAACAAGCTCGGTGTCAAATATATGGTTTCCCGGGGCCGTGGCTCCGGGTCCCTCCCTTCCCCCCCACCTCCTTCATTCCTCCATGCCTCTTTGGGCGGTTCCCCCAGAGATTAACGTCTTCCCGAGCGCTGGACAATTAACTCCGGCAGCGGAAAGAAACTTGAATGTTTCATGCAATATCACATGCATCATCCTGCCTACTCCCGAAAGAATGACATCCGTCGCAACTTGTTAGTCCCTGTCACAACAGCCAGCCATGATAATAGGGTCCCGGAAGAAAGGGCCTATGAAGTCGCGATGCAAGGCATCTCATCACCAACCATGCAAGCCCCCCTGCCTTGTGCACCGGACAGGCGACGAACCACATCACCGCAGCGTCCAGAATCCAAGCACCAACGGCTCTTCCCAGCACCCCTATGATATGCATCTTGCCCTAAACATCCATGTCGCCTTCATACCCGGGGCCGAGGTCCGAACGCGAGGTAGAATGGTATTTACACGCCAAACAAAATCCTCGGTCTCAATGAGCTACCAAGTTATCGTGCCCGGTTTGTGCGTCTTACAGACACTCAAGTCAAACACCAACGCCACCTCCACCCAAGAACTACATTGCGGAATGACTCTTAAGCTACATTATGTGGTATTCTGACATTGCGGTGCCCCCAACCCAGCGCCTCATCCGCCCTTCAACCCTCAACATTTGTCCAACTTTAGATAGAACATGTACTAGTACCCCACTCGCCCGCTCATTACGCCCTTCATATATCGCTGGAACCCGCGCGCATACCTCGCGGAGAACAAAGTCACCCTAGATCGACCGGCCAAAAAGAAACCTGCGCGCAAACGCCGAATCGCAACTTTCAAACATGAACCCCCACTTCCCCCTTACGCCCCAATCACCCGGGCCTCGCCGTCCGCCTCGTCAACTTTCCTCTTCTTCTGAGGCGCCTCGGGCCCGTGCGGGCTATCCCTAACCTCCCCGTCCCCCGAGACGACATTAACGCCGCTGAGCGTCGGGAACGGCGTGAGCACCTGCGTGATATCCCCCCACCACCTCTCCCCGTACCGCTTATACCAGTCCACCGTGATCCTTAGCCCATCCGCGAAGCTCGTCCTCTGCTCCCACCCTAGCTTCCGAAGCTTCGTCCCGTCAACGGCGTACCGGTGGTCGTTAAACGGCCGGTCCCGCGTGTACTTGACCCACGACCCGAATTCCTCGGGCGTCTCGTGCGGGATCCCCATCTCGGCCAGGAGCCTCCGGCAGATGTCAATGTTGGACACCTCGTCGTAGGACCCCACGTTGTAGATGTGGCCCAGCTGGCCCTTGTGCAGGATCGTGTCGAAGGCGTCCGCCGCGTCGCCTGCGAAGAGGTACCGCCGGGTGGGGCTGCCGTCGCCGTGGAGGACGAGGGGCTCGCCGCGGTTTAGGAGGCAGGTGAACTTTGGGATGATTTCTGCCGAGAGTCAGCTTTGTTGAGCGCAGATTACGGCGGCAGCGGGGCTCGACGTACTCTCGGGGAACTGGTGCGGCCCGTAGACGTTGTTGCTCCGGACGATGATGGCGGGCAGCTTGAAGCTCTTCTGGTACGAGTGCACCATCATCTCTGCCGCCGCCTTACTCGCGGCGTAAGGGTTCGTCGGCGCCAGAAGACTAGACTCCACAAGATCATCGGCGTCATCCATCACCTCGCCATAAACCTCATCCGTCGAGATGTGAATAAATCGGCCAATGCCACACTTCTTCGCACTCTCGAGCATCACATGGGTCCCGTACACGTTCGTGTACGTAAAGCTGTACGAGTTGCCGAAGCTGAGGTCGACGTGCGACTGCGCCGCGAAGTGGAAGACGGTGTCGATGTTGTACCGCTCCATGCAGTTGACCACCTCGGCGGGGTTGGTGATGTCCCCGTGGAAAAAGGTAAAGTTGTGCTTGTCGTTCAGGGCACGCGTGTTGTTGAGAGACGCGCAGTAGTCGAGCTTGTCGAACGACACGATGTTGTAGGCGTCCGGGTATGTAAGTGTGAGGTGGCGGACGAGCCAGCACGCGCTGGGGGGACGCGGTCAGCACTGAGAGCGCCCGAAGGTTACGAAAGTCCCGGGTTGGGCGGGGAGGCATACATAAAGCCGGCGCCGCCGGTGATCATGATGTTCTTGACGCCGGGGATAGGCTCGAACTTGGTGGTGCCCTTCAAGACGGGCGAGTCCTTCCAGACGCCGAAGTCGTCAAAGAACCGCTGGTGGTGGTTGCCGTTGGCTACCGGAGGTCAGCAGTCGGTTCGGGCGATAAGCCGGGCAATGAACGATTAAGCATAGAAAGTCACCAACCTCCGTTACCGTTGCTGTTGCCGTTGCTGTTGCCGTTGCCGTTGCCGTTGGCACTGCCATTGGCATAAGGCCCGCCGTTACTCTGTTGCGTCATGTTGAAAAGCCGCGATGGTCCCGTCATGCCGTGACGTCGATCGAGTCTGCCAGGCAATACGCGCAACTGAAAAAGGTACCCGCGACTATAAGTTGAAGGAACGATCGAACTAGCAGAGGAGCTTCCTGCAGGGTTGCTTCAAAACGAAAGGGGAAACCCGGTGGGTGCTTCGCCGGGTGGGCTCCTTTGCCGTCCACTATCTAAACCAAAGAGGGTCCTCGGTTTTGGGCAACGAGGGATCAAAAGGGCAGAACGAAGTGGGGGCCTGCAAGCGCAAAATGGAGAAACCTCACAGTGGCCCCAGAGGACTTTCTCGGACGGGCAGCAGGGGAACGCGTCGGACAAGGTTGGAGGGAATTGGGGGTCCGGAGTGTCGGCCGGCAGCCCGCAGCGGCGCCCCGGCCTGTTTTATTCTTTTCCTTCCTTTCTTTTTTTTTTCATTGTCATTTTCGGAGGGGGTGAGCGCCGCGCGCGCCCGCCACATGGGCTGTGGTGGGGTATCCGCAACAAACGGAAGTCGAGGCCCGCGTACCTGTGCGGCGGGAGCGCGAAATGGCCCCGATACTTCGAGTAAGTAACGAAACTAGGACGCCAGGGGGGTGGAGCGGTAGCGCGAGATGGACCAGGGCCGAAGCGCAACTCAAATCCGTCTGAACTTTTTTTTTATATCAAGTATGGAGAGGCGCGTAGTGACACTGTGGGCTTGATGGAGACGCTGATACGCGGCAAGGTGCGACTTGACGGTTCGCCACTGGGTAACCGTTGGCCAGGGACGGGCGAGGGAGAGAGAGCCGCCGAGTTGGCATTTGTCTCGTTGGGGCGCGACTTGTTTGACGAGTCGATGTGACTTCTGAGCTGTGCTGCTTTTGATGGTTTCCGGGCGGGGCGCCAAGGAAGATGGCTTCGTGGTTCAGCACCCCATGTTGGCAGTTGGTGAGGCACTGCTGGGTACGTACCGAAGAACGCAACGTCGCAGCAGCAGCGTGCATCCGTCGTCTCCTAAGACTACATACATGTAAGTGCCCTTAAGGCTGGGTCAGGATGACCTTTCCCGGTCATGCTAGGTACTCGGGCATCTCGGTCTCCACCATCGACAGGAAGCACCATCTTTACAAGTTCCGCGGCTTCATTCATCAAGTTGTTATCCAGTACAGCTAGGTGAGCCGGTGTTGATTGCACAGCATTCAACGCGCCGCAGGCGGTGCGTCGCCCAAGTGCTTCTTCTTACTCCGTGCATGTGATGTTCCCGGAGGAGTCTCATGCTCTTGTGGGTCCTGGAATGCAAAAAAAGGAAACTCCGAAACAGTGTCGGGAGCAAAAAGGCTCTGGTCTCGCCGTCCCGGTCAACGTGCATGTTAAAGTACCCAACAAGTGCAAGGGCGAGCGACCCGCGTGGGCTTGGACTCCGCCCGTAATACCCCTGGGCCCTTGACGTATTCCCCGTCCATCGGGATGCCGCTCGGCACAAGTTCCGAGCCGGCAACCGCCAGCTTAGTCAGGCCCACCAAAACTTGTGTGGAATTAGATACCATCAGGTGCTTTTCGACACACCGTCTCGCTTCCGGAGAGAAGGCTCACCGTTCGCTTCTCCCCGGACGGCGGTAGACCGGGCATAAGCACGCATTTTCTACAAGTACGAGACATCATTCGTTCATGATATATGCCCAGCGAGTTGATACGAGATCCTGGCTGGGCGTTTCTGGGATGCGCTGAGGAAAACCCGAGATTTAACGTTTGGGGGCTGCGGGATGCAATTGGTCGAGGCTTTGCAGTGACAGACTTTGGCGCCAGCCCGGGACCTCTCTCCATCGGGAGTTTAGGGGCCGGGAAACGTGGTTCTGGCACCTGGCCCCTCCCCGTCCCGGGGGGCAGCAGTGGAGCAGGAGATCTGCATACTCGGCATTGGGACCCTGTCATCGAGCTACAGGGGGACGATCATGATTATCATTTTGATCGAGTATCCCGCGCCATTTGGGGCCCGTGTATTGAAACGGCCAAGGCCCCGCGCCTGGTGGCTAGTACAATTGAGGATACGAACGGAGGAAGCCAATGCGATCTGCAGCAACTCAGCCAACAACTTGCAAGCCATTGGGTCGGTGCCGTATTAGTGACCGCGGGGTTGCCCCCCCGGGAGTTCCGGAACGACGTGATTCGGGACCCAGGCGGAAATTGAACCTGTATTCAAAAAGGAACCATAAGGCCTACGGAGACGGCAAGAAATGCCGGTGCCGAGGACGGCCCCAATTCCGGGGCCTCGCATCCTCAAGGATATCGTCATCCCGCTCTTACTGTTCGTCGCGGGCGATCGACAACGAGGATCCGGGAAAGGCCGAGTACAGTAACTTTGTACCGAGGAGGCGGCGCGCAACAAAAACGGTATTTTTAGGTCGTATCCGATTCTGTCCTAGCGGGAGCCTGTCATCCGCGGCGCGCCGCAGCGGGCTGGGGAGGAGGATGTACGATTAGTTCGCGGGTTTTAAGTTTGCTTGCGCCTTTCGGGGGCGCTCCTTAGCTTCAATGGCCGGGGCGATTGGGGGCGAGTCGACGTCCATGTGTGACATGCCGAGTACGGTGCGTTGCAATTTGCGGGTGTCGCGCGGGATGATGCCGAGTGCAAGTACCCGCACACCCACACCCCTGTCATCCGGAGTACAGGGGGGCACGTCGTCCAATGATGGGCGCTTGGCGGTTTTTTTTGCACCCCGAGCTCTCACTCGGTCCTTCGGACTCCGTATTAGACATTCTCATCGCCCCGGGCCGTGACTTGCAGCGCTTTCGTTCGGCGTGTCCTGTCATTACTGACCTCTTCCCCACGTCCATGTGTTCGCTGTCGCCCAACTCGACGGTGAAATATTGGACCTCTGCGCTATCCATCCAGGACCGGCACCTCTTCAACCCCCGGGTTAGCCAGCGTTTTTTCCCCAACAACCCATTAGCACCCGACGACTCTCCACTCGAACACCAGGACCTAGATTCGTCGTGAAAAGATGGTCGACTCATCAAAGGCCTTGTCCAGGTCACCCTCCCTGGCGTCCTCCGCCACGGCGGAGGACCAGGAAAAGCTCGCCATGGAGATGAACATCCTGCCCGTCAGCTCGTCGAGGAATTCGACTGACGCCGAGCTTGGCAAGGAGGGGGAGGAGGAGCAGGACGGCCTCCTACGCGCTGACGGCAAGCCGGCGGAACCGCCCAAGGAGAGCTTCAGGGCTGCCGTGATGTGGATGGTCATCAATACGCTGGCCACGATAGGAATCGTAAGCCTTCACCCTCACAGTCCTCTCACAGAAGCCGCCCCAGCCTGCTAACACGCAGTCCCACTCAGGTCTTCACGAACAAGGCTATCTTCACGGATCCGCAGTTCAAGCTCTGCCAGCTCAGCTTCGCCTGTTTCCACTTCCTCGTCACCTTCCTCACCCTCTTCATGTTCTCCCGGCCCCCCTTCTCGCGCTTCACCCCCCGCCGCGTCCCCTTCCTCACCATGCTCCCCCTCTGCATCGCAATGTGCCTCAACGTCGTCCTCCCCAACTTCTCCCTCGCCTTCTCCTCGGTCACCTTCTACCAGCTCGCCCGCATCCTCCTCACCCCGGCCGTCGCTCTCATGAACTTCGTCCTCTACCGCGCCCGCCTGCCCCGCGCGGCCGTCTACACCCTCGTGCCGGTGTGCCTCGGCGTCGCGCTCGTGTCGTACTACGATTCACAGCCCGCCGGTGACGCCGCCGTAAAGACCACGTCGCCGCTCGGGGTCGTCTTTGCGTTCTCGGGTGTATTCGCCTCGTCGCTCTACACCGTCTGGATCGGGAGCTACCATCGGAAGCTCGAGATGAACAGCATGCAGCTGCTCTTTAACCAGGCGCCCTGGAGCGCCTTCGTGCTCCTCTACGTCATTCCCTTCGTCGACAAGTTCCCCGACTTCGGACACGTCTCGTTGAACCGCTGGCTGATGATTCTCCTGGTATGTTTTCCCCCCTACCAACACCAGTCAGCCGCAATCTCTGGCCGCTGGTCCTTGGAAACCCATGTCGTACCGTGTGCTGACGCTCGCCGGATCCAGTCGGGCCTGTTCGCCTCCCTGATCAACATCTCCCAGTTCTTCATCATCGCACAGACGGGAGCCGTCTCGAGCACCGTCGTCGGCCACCTAAAGACCTGTACCATTGTCGCGCTCGGCTGGCTCGTTTCCGGCCGCCCCATAGGCGACAAGTCCATTTTCGGCGTCATTGTCGCCATCGGCGGTATCACAATGTACGATCCTCCCTTTGTCCCCCCCACCCCCCAAATCTCGTTCCCTGTTTCGTCTCATCTTTTTTGTCCTTTTTTCTTCCTGTCACACCTTGTCGTTGCGGGACATCACCTCCACATGTGTAACTGGTCTCGCTAACAAGGGTGTCTTCGGTTTGTTTTAGGTACTACGTCGTCATGAGCAAGCACAACAAGGCAAAGGCGTAGCAGACAGTGAAATAGAGAAACCGCCCTTACGCGGCCCTCGCACCGAGGAGACTCTCCTTTCGTGTATTAATGTTATTTTTTCTTTCCCATGTTAAAAATATGGCCTGACCCAATGTGGCGTGTTTGGAGTTCCGGTAGCAAGGGGCGTATCGTGGTTTTGAGTCGGGCATCTTCCATCCACTTCTACCACTTATAATCTTGTGATGGGTCGAGTCTAGAAGGGGATTCGGTGCACGAGGTAGAGGGAACCATCTTACTGGATGTGTTTCATTTTGTTACATCTATGGATCATACGCATCAGGCCATGTTCACAAGCTCGAGTTTTCATCGCAATCCAATATAGATAGACAGAACCGTGAAAGCGCCATCCCGAGACGGGCCACACCCGCACCTTTTGTAACATTACTACCAGACTCCATAGCCCATGAACGAAGAACGTAGCCCCGAAACAATACTACAGGTTGAACCGCTTCCGGTCCTTCTCCATCTTGGCCTTCCAAGCCCACTGCACCGCATCCTCCCCCTCGCTCCCCGCCCACCCGACCCCCTTGTCCACCCTCCGCAGCTTCATCGTGAACCGCGGGCCCAGCTCCTGCAGCCCCACCCGGACGCCCTCCACGCCCGCCATGGGCTTCCCGTCCTCGTCCGCGACCGACTTCTCCGAGTCGCGGAACACGTACCGGTGCCGACGCACGAAGATGAAGTCGCGCTGGTTGTGGAAGCACACGACCTGCCGGCCCTCGAACTCGGGCCGCACGGGGAACAGCGAGGTGAAGACGCGCGCCGTGAGCACACCGAGCGGCGTCGAGAAGCCGTTGAGCAGGAGCTCGGGCCAGTGGTCAGTGGCGTTGCCGTGGCCGGGGAGCTTCTTGCCCGGCATCCAGGATCCGGGGGTGATGCTGAAGGTGAGGGTGGGGCCGATGGGGAGGTGCACCACCGAGATGCCCGAGGGCCGCTTCTGGTCCTCGTGCAGGAGCACCACGGCCGTGTACTCCCTGTTCGCGGCGAACTTTGAGATCTCGCGGAGCGAGTACTTGTGGCCGTAGCGGTGCGAGCTGCGGGGCACGTAGCTGCTGTTGGGGAAGAGGGAGCAGAGAAGCTGGGCCTCCTCGTGGAGGGTGCTGCGGAGGCCCGTGGTGACGAGGACTTTCGGGGTGAGGGGCGGGTCGTCGGTGAAGAGGCTGGGGAACTTGGTGACGAGGGACGTCGGCGCGAGATCCAGCGCCGTGCTGGTCGTCGAGGGCGTGACGGACGGCGCGACGCTGCTGTCCCGCTTGCGCTTCGAGTTCTTCCTCTCTATCGCTTTCCTGCGCTCCTGCTCCTCATCGCTGTCGTCCTCGAGCATGCTGTCGTACCCCTCCTCATCCTCGCTGCCCTCGGCCTCCGCATCCCCCAACTCCTCGTCCATGGCTTCTATCTCGGCAGCTTGCTCGGCCGCGAGACGGCGCCGCCGAAGCTCCTCCACGTTGACCTGCACGCCCAGGCTATCATCGTCGACGTCGTCCCACACGCGCTTCTTGTCGATTGTAAGCGGCTTGTTCTTCTCCAGTCTCTCACGACGGAGCTCCGGGTCGTCGCGCTCCTCCTTCCGTCTCCTAAGGCGTTCCGTCCGCCGGTCCTTCGACTGCCGCTTCTTCTGCTCGACGAAGAGCTCTTGGCGCTTGAGCCTGTTGCCCGTCTTTAGGGACAACGAGGCGGACCGCTTCGGAGGCATCGTGATGGATTCGGAGGATCAGCTCCTCACGTTTAAATTTGGTGAATCGGTTGGGAAAGTGTCGGTTTGGCTGCTTCCCTCACTGAGCAAGACGATCCTGTCAGTAAATTCTCTAGGCGGTGGCAGAAAAGTTCCGGCGATGGAAAGATTTCAGAAAATTTTAGCGGGGTGGTGAGGCGGTAGGCACACGCCACCCGTCTAGCTAGCGCTGAACCTTTTTCTGCCCTCGCGCCTGAAAACCTCAACCCCGAGTCGCTCTAGCAACCCCTCACCCACCCTAGGTTCACGCCAGCCGCCCACACAATTAGGCCCATCGGAATTGCCCTGGGAACAGGGTTCGCCTGCATGAATGTCGCCCACTGGAAGGAGTCATCCCCTCGTTCTCTGCCTGAGTAAACCCCACCCGACGTGCGATATCTTCCATTCCCAGCATAGCGCCGACCTTCTCCCTGTGCTCGAACGGCCTTTGAGTCTTCGAGTCTCGTTCTAACGCCTTCTTTACTAGTCGGTTGATGCCGTCTCTTCTCCTACGACCCCGCATTCTCTTCTCTTCTTTTCGCTGCAGGGACAGCTCGACGTTTGTCGGATCTCGACACTTCCAACCCCGCCACTTTTCCACCGCGAACAACCCTTCGTACGCCGCCATCTTCCAAGCGCGAAGAAACCAGAATAAAGGGAAAATGGCCTCCTCCGCGACGACCCTCAAGGGGCAGCCCCTCGACCGCGGCCTCCTCGACCAGATGCTGCGCCGCCGCGTCTTCTTCACCCCCGCCTTTGAGATCTACAACGGTGTCGCCGGTCTCTACGACTACGGCCCGCCGGGCTGCGCGCTCCAGTCCAACGTCATCGACACGTGGCGCAAGCACTTCGTCATCGAGGAGGACATGCTCGAGGTCGACACCACGGTGCTGACCCCCGAGGAGGTTCTCAAGACCAGCGGCCACGTCGAGAAGTTCGCCGACTGGATGTGCAAGGACCCCAAGAGCGGCGACATCTTCCGCGCCGACCACTTCGTCGAGGACATCCTCGAGCAGAGGCTAAACGGAGACAAGGAGGCGCGCGGCCAGAAGGTCGACGAGGCGGCCGAGGACGACAAGAAGAAGAAGAAGAAGACCAAGGGCAAGGCCGAGGCCGTCAAGCTGGACGACGCCGTTGTCGAGGAGTACGGGAGCATCCTCGCGCAGATCGACAACTACAACGGTGACCAGCTCGGCGAGCTCATCAAGAAGCACAAGCTCACGCACCCCGCCACCGGCGCCGAGCCTTCGCACCCCGTCCCCTTCAACCTCATGTTCCAGACCGCCATCGGCCCCAGTGGCCACCTCCAGGGCTACCTCCGCCCCGAGACCGCCCAGGGTCAGTTCCTCAACTTCGCCAAGCTCCTCGAGTTCAACCAGAACAACATGCCCTTCGCGTCCGCCTCCGTGGGCCGCTCCTACCGCAACGAGATCTCGCCCAGGGCCGGCCTCCTGCGTGTCCGCGAGTTCCTGATGGCCGAGGTCGAGCACTTCGTCGACCCCGACGGCGGCAAGAAGCACGAGCGCTTCCACGAGGTCGAGGACGTCGAGCTCGTCCTCCTCGACCGTCACGTGCAGCTCTCGGGCAAGACTGAGCTCAAGAAGATGACGATCGGCCAGGCGGTCAAGGACAAGGTCGTGGACAACGAGACGCTCGGCTACTTCATCGCCCGCATCTACCTCTTCATGAAGAAGATTGGCGTCGACGACTCCAAGATGCGCTTCCGCCAGCACATGGCCAACGAGATGGCCCACTACGCCGCCGACTGCTGGGATTGCGAGCTGCTCACCTCCGCCGGCTGGATCGAGTGTGTCGGCTGCGCTGACCGGAGCGCGTACGACCTCAGCGTCCACGCCAAGAAGACTGGCGCGCCGCTGTACGTGCGCGAGCGCCTCGACGAGCCCAAGGTCGTGGAGGAGTGGGAGGTCGACATCAACAAGAAGCTCTTCGGCCCGCAGTTCAAGAAGGACGCCAAGGCGGTGCAGGCGGCGCTCGAGGAGACGGACCAGGTCGAGCGCGGGTGCTTCGCCAACGACCTCAAGGAGAAGGGCGCCGTGACGGTCGAGGTCGCCGGCGTCGAGGGCGGCAAGGTCGAGGTCGGCAAGGACCTCCTGACCGTCGAGAAGAAGACGCGGACGGTCAACATCCGGCAATACACGCCCAACGTCATCGAGCCTTCATTCGGTATCGGGCGCATCCTCTACTCGCTGATTGAGCACTGCTACTGGACGCGCGCGAGCGAGGGCGGCGACGAGGCCCGCAGTGTAAGTCACAGTCATCCTCTACCGCACTACCTTGCGTGCAAATAGCTAACATCACCAGGTCCTCTCCTTCCCCCCGACCGTGGCCCCCACCAAGGTCCTCCTGGTCCCCCTCTCCACCAACCCGGCCTTCAAGCCCTTCGTCACCAAGCTCTCCAAGAAGCTCCGCCATCTCGGCATCTCGAGCAAGGTCGACGCGTCGTCGGCCACCATCGGCAAGCGGTACAGCCGCAACGACGAGCTCGGCACGCCGCTCGGCGTCACGATTGACTTCCAGACGGTGCAGGACGGCACGCTGACGCTGCGGGACCGCGACTCGATGCTGCAGGTGCGGGCGGACGAGGACAAGATCCTCGAGGCGATCCGTGCCATTGTTGACGGGACTAAGACGTGGGAGGATGTCGAGAAGGAGCTGCCCAAGTTTGTTGGGCAGGAGCTTGAGGGCTCTTCGTAGGGGGTGTGTTAGATGGGTTTGAGACAATAGAAAGATCTTTTTTTGTGTGTGTGTGTGTGTGTGTGTGTGTGTTTGTGTTCTATAAAGTTATTGGGTGAGTTTTTACGGTGTTTACTGACATTGTACCGCGTTACGCAGAAGTTGGGCCTCGTGAGAGACAGGATGGGACGAGGTGATACCTGACTCGTCAAAGCATTCGAAGCTACACCGGAACCATAGACAATGTTTTTCGTATCTAACATTAAAGTGTTAAACCGTCGGTCTTTGGTGTTCTAGATCCCCATTTAGCCCTGTTTGTACGCCGTCAATGCATCCACGAGGAACATCTGACAGAAAATCAATGATCGACCGCCGTGTGATGGAACATGAAGAATGAAAACTTCTGCGACGGGATCCGCACATCGGAAACAGAGGCCCTCCCGAGCTCATCCTTGTCGGGCAGCAAAGAAACCGACTCACACGATTCCACGCTGGTTGCCTCAAAAACACCGATACGAGCAAGCTCACCGAAAAAGTTGGGCCGAGATACCCAAGCTAAAACCGCATTAGGAAGGCCAGGTCCATGCGTCCAAGAAGGTTGCGCCGAGCTGAGCTTTCCACAGCTTGGGCGCCTCCTGTAACCGGGCGGAGGTCGGTTTCTGAGGCACGGGGAGCCCGGTGAGATTTGGCCATGAGATTGTGAAACGGGGGTTCTTCTCCTCGGTGGAGTCGAGGGATGGGGAAAGGTGGCCGGGTTGATCCCCTTGGATTGGGCGCGTCGTTTATATGTGGACCTCTAAGCTCATGAATCTGATTCTCATTTCTTGGCCTTTAATCCCCTTTGTATCTTTGGAGGGGGGGATTCCCTTGCCTGGCGCTCGCTAAGGCCCGTTGGGTGCAGAGAGCGACGGATGTAGGGGGGTCTGTGCCTGCCTGAAACAAACGGGGTGCGACATGGGTTGGACTGGGTGCATGCGGGATGACATCAAAGGGCCGGGCGAGCGAAGGGGATTTGCTTCCAAACGAAACGTCGCGGTAGGGGTGATGGGGGTTTGAGGAGGCGCTAGCGATGGAAGGGGATGCGAGGAATAATTACGAGGGTTGAAGATGAGACGGGTTGGCAGCGTTGAAGGTGCACCCACAGTAAGAACGTGGACGAATGGCGATGTGGGGAGCACATGTAAGCTCGCAAGTTACATGAGCTACATGCAAGTAGGACTGGTCCTGGCTGGGACAAAGCCATGCAGCATCTGCAGATAATCCGACGATAGACGGTGGATAACAGGCCCTAAAGCGCGTAATGCGTCGTCGGTTATAGGGGTAAGTTTGGGCGGTGCCACTTGGTGGCTTACAGGGACCAGGGACCCTTCCCCTTCCCCTCGCAGCTTTCGTCTCTGCGAGCGGAACCTGGGACGAGGACCCACAGTGGCGAAGATTAGCCCCCGCCCCGGGAAGGAACCCGTTGAACCCACCTGCGCTTCACCTCCATATGTCTCCCCTGAACAAACCCCCCCTTCCCCCGCCGCGACATCAAGAAGACGCCTCGAAATCCAATGGATCTCCGGAGAAGCCTTCGATGGCGTCCGGGTCCAGAGCCAAGGCTCCACGTGCCCCAGCGCCATCCGATCCCTTTTCCGCGGGTTTCCCCAAAATTCAGGGTTTGCTTCGGGGCCCTCGCAACGCCATCGGCCCCGCCATGCCAAGACTTGGTGTCCGGAAGGGGCCCTGCCCGGCTATAGGGCATCGTGGGCCTGGGCCCGGGGGGGGGGAAGGGGGACAGTACGGGGAGCCGGCCAGATACAGTCCGGTGGACGGTCCCGTTGCTGCTGTTTGCTGTTTTTTCTTGGCGCCTTTTTCCCGGGCCGTGTTGGGTGCCCCTTGTTCGCGGTTGCGACGGGGTCCAGGCCCTCTGGCGGCCATGCGCGTGAGCGCCAATGGGAGCCACAGCGGGTGAGGGACCCACAGGGCTTCTAGTGCGTGTGGGCTCGCTGTGCCTTCAAACATGCATGCATTCCCCGTCTTGGATTGTCTCGTCTGCTCATGTCTCCGCTTCCGCCCACACGGGGTTGATTTGTAAAGCCCGCATACGACGTACGACGTAGACTTAGACTCTTCCCGTCCCCAAGTTGCAGTTGGATGTTTTTTGTTTCCCGAGCTCAACACTCGGCACCGTGACGCGCCGTCCTCAATCTGCGACCTCGGAGTCCAAAGGAACAACACGCTCGCTTCCACCCGGGCCTCTCCCACGTCCATTCCAGACCCTCGATCACCTCACCGAGTGATTTCCGCGTCTTCTCTTGACCCTTAACCGCGCAGCAGCTTAGGAGCTTGCTCTATCCGACGGCCCATCGTTGCGCATCGACGCTAGACGACGGCTCTCCACACGCTTCACAGTTCCTGCTCCGTTCGCTGGTCGACTGCCCGAGTGTCGGGCGCTACCTTCGACTATCCCTAGGCACCGCCAATACTCGCCGACTAAACAGATCGAAATCTTTCGCCATCCCATTTGACGCCCAAATTAGCCAATTCCTATAGGATCGGCTCGACACTCGCTCTTCTCCGACGAGGTACCCCTCCACACCTCCGCCGTCTCATCGCCGCCCTTTCTGGTCGGAAGGCTCACACACCGGCCTGTCTACTCCGCGCTTGATATTCGCCGAAGCACGGATTGAAGGACACCTCGTCATTTCTCGCCAGTCACCCAAGAGCCTAGTCGCGCTCACCGCCATCCGTCGCCGCTCTGGCCAAAGCCGATGGCCACACAAAAGCAGTAAGTCTTGCCGTCTCTCGTCACTTTTCGTTTTCCTCCTCCGCGTTGGCCATCTTTGCGCGGCCCGTCCAAGACCCGGCCGGGCCCCCATTGAAGACCTAATCGCATCCCGGGTACGGTGGTGACTGGCGCGAATACTGTGAGGCTGGAAGTGGGGTAAGAGTGCATCCTTGCCGCCAGATGCCTAATCTCCTCCACACACCTCCCGTGTCCCACACCACACCTCCTCACCCCCTGTGGGTTTTGTCCCCTTTCGACCCCTGGGCATCTTCTCACACGCTCTTTTTCCCAACGTCGCCGCTCGTCAAAGCTCGTTCCTTTGACGGCCTATACCCCTTCTGTCCGGGTTTTCGCATTGCGCCCCGGAGATCGCCCATCCTCAACCATTCGCTCCGTTCTTTCGCTCTCCCGAGCATTGTCTTGTTGCGGGTCAGCGTTTCCCGTTGCCCATCATGGCTGACAATGGCGGCAAAAGCGTCTACTCCTCGGGCCAGTTCATGAATCCAGGGCCCGCACCCCGGCCCCCGACCGACCGAACCCCGACCGAACGAATCCCGGCCGACCGACCCCGACTGAACCTCACTCCCGACACGAACCTCCCCGGCAGCATGGCCAACATGGTCATCTCCCCTATCCGGAGTACCGCCACGTCTACGTACACCGGCTCCACGATCTCGCTACCCCTCGCCGCCCGACAGCTATCGAACAACACCGACGGCCTCGGGGGCGTCGCCATAAAGAAGGAGGGGTGGGCACACGTCAAGGAGAACAAGAACTTCATCCAGCCCTGGAAGCTAAAGTACCTCATCCTGCGGAAGGAGTCGCTCGACTTTCATAAATCCGAAGGGGGGAAGGTGGTGTACACCCTCTACCTGAAAGATGTTGTCAACGTCGGGAGGGTGGAAGCCGCCGGCACCATCTTCGAGATCAAGCGGAACCCATCGGGGGCGTCGACTAGCCCTGGCGACGACGACGGCACGACGAAGACGCTGCAGATGAAGGTTAAGAGCGACGACGACCTGTACGAGTGGATCGACCTGGTCTACGGCTCCTGCCCCGGAATGGGCGGGGTTAGCAACCCGACCAACTTCTCTCACGCCGTCCATGTCGGCTTCGATCCTCAAACCGGCGACTTCGTGGGCCTGCCGCCCGAGTGGTCGAAACTGCTCAACTCGTCCGCCATCACCAAGGAGGATTATGAGCGTAACCCCCAGGCGGTCTTTGAGGTCCTCGACTTCTACTCGGACCTGACCAAGAAGCAAGATAATCCTAATCAGCCCCCCGGCTCTACACCCGCGGGGCCTAATGCCCAACAACCGAAGCCCTACGGCTACACTGGCGGTGCCGGCTCGTCGGTTGCGCCCCCTCGCCCTCTACACCCGTCACAACAGCAGCAGCAGCAGCAACAGCGACAGCCTGGCTACAACGCCGCCCCCACTCAGCCCGGCCAAACACCCCCCCAACGGCCTTCACCGCCTCAGCAGCAGCCGCAGCAGCAGCAGCAGCGTCCTCAGATGCAGGGACCCCCCTCAGGCTACCCGTCCCAGGACTCTTTACGCGAGGAGCAGCGGAGGAAACAGATGGAAGCTCAACAACGGCAACGCGAAATGGAAGAGCGGGAGCGGCGCGAACTCGAGGCGTACAATGCGTCGATACCCCAGACGAAGCAACCCCTCGCAAAGCAGGAACTCGGCGGATTCGGTGGCGGATCCCCCGGGCCGGACCGCTTCAACCCGACCCGCGCTGCCCCGCCTGCCCCCTCGAAGCCTTCTCAGCCTCAAAACGGCCTCCGCGCCCAGCGACCTGCACCCCCGCCGCCCACGGGCGCCGGATCTCGGCCTCCTGCGGCCCCGCAGGGCGCCAGCTCGAGCCCGCAGTCCCGGCCGTCGCCCGGCCAGAGCAGCCCGTCGAGGTACCCTAACACGAGCGCTTCGTCGTCGACAAGGCAGAACGCCCCTTCCCCTAACACGCCGCCTTCCCGTCTACCCGCCCCTATCAAGCCTCTCAATGTTGCGCCAAAGCCGAGCGCGACGCAACAGCAGGCCGACTCCGTCAAGGCCGCAGAGGCGGCCCTCACCGCGAAGCCCTCTGCGGCCGAGCGCAAGCAGGATTCGCGGCCCATGTCTACCATGTCCGAGACTGAGGTCATGGCCAGGCTCCGGGAAGTTGTTTCGAAGGATGATCCTAACATGTCATACTCGAAGCAAAAGAAGATTGGCCAGGGCGCCTCGGGCTCCGTCTATGTCGCCAAGGTCAAGGAGGGCGCAGTCTCCCCGGTTGCGCGGGAGGTTACGCGCCAGTTTGGCTCCCGGGCCCAGGTTGCCATTAAGCAGATGGACCTCGCGCACCAGCCCCGTAAGGAGCTGATTGTGAACGAGATCATGGTGATGAGGGACAGCAGGCACAAGAACATTGTGAACTTCTTGGATGCCTTCCTCCGAAACAACAATTCCGAACTCTGGGTGGTCATGGAGTTCATGGAGGGAGGCGCCCTCACTGATGTGATCGACAACAACCCTACCATTACGGAAGATCAGATCTCGACCATCTGTCTCGAGGTATGTTCCCCAGAGTCCCATGTGGTCACTGTATGTGATTTGTGAATTCTAACATTCGACAGACTTGCCGTGGCCTGCACCACCTTCACTCTCAGAAGATCATCCACCGCGATATCAAGTCCGACAACGTTCTCCTGGATGCTCGCGGGAACGTCAAGATTAGTGAGTTCCTCCCTAGAACCCCAGCGCCTGAGAAGCAAAAGTGCTAACCACCACACAGCTGATTTTGGCTTCTGCGCTAAGCTCACGGAATCCAAGTCGAAGCGCGCCACCATGGTCGGCACCCCCTACTGGATGGCGCCCGAGGTCGTCAAGCAGAAGGAGTACGGCCCCAAGGTGGACATCTGGTCGCTGGGCATCATGGCCATCGAGATGATCGAGTCGGAGCCGCCGTACCTCAACGAGGAGCCGCTCAAGGCGCTATACCTCATCGCAACGAACGGGACGCCCAGGCTGAAGAAGCCCGAGAAGATCAGCAAGGAACTCAAGGCGTTCCTGTCGGTGTGCCTGTGCGTCGAGGTCAAGTGCCGGGCCTCGGCCGACGAGCTGCTGCTCCACGACTTCATGAAGCACGGGTGCCCGCTTGGGAGCCTTGCGGATCTGCTTGCGTTTAAGAAGTCGAAATAGGAGTTTGACTAGTGCCTTTGCACTTCTAATTTGGCACGCCCTCGGGGTGTGCCTTGAGGTTGAGTTTCAGGGAGCGCGTCTACGAGTTCGAGGCGGGCCCCTCTATTAAGCGGGCCAGACATTTACCCCTGGATAGGGGACCGGTTTTGCTGTTGATCTTGTCCACGCGATGGATTGCGGGGGCTTCGCTCTTAGTATCTCACAGTACCTGCGGCGTTATATAGGATGGGAAAGGGGGAGGTTTTCATGCGAAGATGTGGCAATTGGCATGTTCATGTTTGATATCAAGGCATTCGAAGATGCTTTTCTAGTAATATACCTTGGCTTTGTTAGTACTTGTACATGCGTAGCTCGTCTATTGCTTGGGGTTTTGAATGTGTTTCGGAGGTTGGAAAACCTGGGGACGTGGGAGCTGGGCTATACTTAAGCCTGTATCTTGAGTTTGTTCCCGCGATGAGAATCCGCACATCAATGGCATTGACGTGAGTCAATGCCCAGTTTCACCCGCCATTCTATTTTGGGCGTGCCGCAGGAGGGGGGGCGTTTGACGTTGGAATGGCGGGGGGACAACAGACGCTAACGCCGAAAGACGAATGCAGGCACGTGACCCCCGGTGTTCCGCCAGCGGAGGCGCGTCCGGCAGCTCCTCGATTTTTTTCCGGCGCCAAGTGCCGGCCAACGACCACGGTTCAATAGTAGCGGCGCGCCTGACAACCTTGCGGCGATACTTTCTGACGAAACCACAACGCAGCGGGGGCCCAGCAATTTTTCGATCAACCTCCCGAGCGCTGATTCCCGACTTCACGCGACAAGTTCCGCTCGTTGCTGTCTGGGTGCGATTTGCGGATAGATACCCATGGGGAGACGAGGAGCCCATCGCGTCTTTGCCGTGTCGTAGACATGGCCGCTGCGACTATTACTGACTCCCAGAGGGAGCTCATCAGGTTCGCCCAGCCCCCCTGTTCCCATGCGCAATGCGGGAAGTGCGATCTAACAAGTTGTCTCTGCGATTAGCTCCCTCCCGCCCGACGAGATCCCCATCAAGCTCCGCTGCGCGAACTGCAGCAAGCTGGCCATAAACGCCTTCCGCCTCCCCTGCTGCGAGCAGGCCATCTGCGAGACCTGTTCGTCCCGGTTCCCCCACGTCCACATACCCGCAGTGCCTCGCGCGCGCACTCCGTTGCATCTATAGCTAACGAACTGGGGGTAAAGGCCACTCGACCCTCCCGCCCTCATGCCCCGTGTGCGAGCACTCCCCGCTCTCGGCCGACGATTGCAAGGTCCACAAGTCGCTGCGGACGACGGTGCGGGTCTTCCTCCGCAGCGAGGAGAAGAAGAAGGATAATCTTAAGCTGAAGGAGGCGAAGGAGCAGGCGGCGGAGGTGGAGGAGGCGACGCCTGGCGCTGAGGCGAGTCAGGTCCAGACTCAGGGGGAAGAAGAGGCTGAGGCGCAACCTGCAACTTCGGGGACGCAGGAGGAGACGCAGGGCGATGCGCCTGCTTCCAATGGCGATTCTGTGAAGGCGGAAGAAGGTCAAGAGGATGCTCCTAATGGAGTCGCTCAGGTACGTTCACTCAAGTCTCTCGAGTTTCCTTCTCCAGCGTTACTAACTCGTCATGTGCCAGGACGCTGCCGCGACCGATGAGAAAGAGCAAGGCACGGCCGACGACCAAGTCGCCGAAGTCAGCAAAGACGACGCCGAGGAGCCCGACCAGGAGGCTGGCGAGGGCGCTGGCGACGCAGAAACCGAGACCGCCGACGAGGACGCGAAGGCCCAGGCGGAATTCGGCGGGAACTACCCGTACGGCGCGTCGAACGGCGCCTTCCCCAACATGGGGTTCGCGGGCGCGGGAGACTTCAACCAGATGCAAATGATGCTCGCCATGCAGAACGGCATGCCGCCCGGTGCATTTGGTGGTTTTCCTATGATGGGTTCGTCCAGTCCTCAATATCCTTTCAAGCGGAATATATGCTAACAGTCTCCAGGTATGCCCGGGATGAACATGGATCCTATGGCGTTGTACATGAACATGAACGGTGGCCACAGTCAAGGCATGGGCATGAACATGGGCATGGCGGGCTTTGGAGGGGGCGGCGGCGAGAACTGGAGCGATCAGCAGCGGCAGCAGCAGCAGTCATGGAATTCTTTCGGCCAGGATAGTTACAATCATGCAAACTCTCATGGCATGGGCGCCGGCAGTGACTATGGCAGCTATAACTCTCCCCTACATCAGCAGCAGACAGGTTTCAATCAAGGTAACTTTGGTGGCCATCAGCAGTTCTATGACTACCGAAGGGGCCACGGGTTCCGCGGGCGAGGCCGTGGGAGGGGCGGGTACCAGGACGGCTTCGGCCGCGGAAGGTTCCACGGGCAGCAGGGCTTCGCCGGGGGCTATCAGCACGGGATGCCCGGGGCGGCGACGGGCGACGGAACGCAGGAGCACGGGGCCGACGAGCACGGCGAGAACGGGACGGACGCGGGTAACGAGGGGTCGACAGACGCTGGTCCCCAGCCCCCTAGCGACCAGGTAACTCCGTCTGCAGACCAAGGCACCCCGCAAGTAATTGATGGCGACGGAACGCAGGGCCCGCACCCCACGGCGCAGGGCGAGTACATGGCGGCCCCCAGCGCCGCGAGGGGCCACGCAAAGGTGTTGGCGGCCGCGAACCCGGACGTCCCGATTAATGCGCCCACGGGGCCAAAGGCTATGCGCCAGGGCTTGCCGAATACGAGCGTGGCGCACCTCCGTGCGAGGGGGTTCCTTGTTGGCGATGAGAGGCCGCCGTCGCAGTACGGCAGTGCGGACGGGGGGAGCTCCGCGGGGGGTCGGCGGTCGAGGAGCGGGTCGCCGGCGCGGCACCGCGGCTCCGAGCACGAGTATTATCGCGAGAGGAGCCGGGGCCGCGAGGAGAACGGCAGGGCGGAGCACGACGAGAGGAGCCGGGACCGGGACAGGTCGCGGTCGGAGGGAAGTAGGAGCCGCAGCCGGAGTCGGAGGAAGAGCTCGCGCAGACACAGGCGGGAGAGGGAGGAGTCTCTGGATAGCGAGGAGAGGCGGGCGAGGCGGAGGCATAGGAGCCGGAAGCACACGTCGCGCGCGGGGGATGAAGAAGATGGGAAGGGGAGGTCGAGGTCTGCGTCTCCTGAGGGCTCGAAGAAGTCGAGCCATCGGAGTAGGCGGGACCGGGACCGGGATCGGGATCGGGACTCGGACAGGAGAAAAGAGCGGCACCGCGACGAGGATAGGCGGAGGCGACACCACCGTGAGGATAGGGATAGAGATCGCGACCGTGACCGGGATAGGGACCGGGATAAGGAGCGTGACCGCGACAGGGATCGGGATCGGGACCGTGATAGGGAGAGAGATCGCGACAGGGACCGCAAGGAGCGGCGGGACCGCGACCGCGACCGGGATCGCGAGAAGAGGCACCGCAGCAGGAAGCACACCCCCGAGCCGGACTCCAAACCCGAAAAGGAGAAGCCAGAGAAGCCTGACAAGCCTGACAAGCCTGACAAGCCGACCGACAGTCTCCGGACCTTCTTCCCAGGCATAGAGCGTATGGGCTCGAAACCTAGCAAGTCCCGCACGCCGTCGGACCGGCGCGCCTCGACACAGTCGCAGACGCAGGGAACGGCCGGCAAGGACGCGCACACGCTGGAGCGGGAGGCGCGGGACAGGGAGAGGCTGGTTAGGGAGGCGCAGCGGATGGCGTCGCTTGTGGGCTCGAAGAGGGGGAGGGGTGAGGAGGAAGGGGGCGGGAGGAAGAAGGGGAGGAGGAGCGAGCCGGTTGAGGGGGATGAGGGGGAGGCGAGGATGAGGAGGTTGGAGGAGGAGAGAGAAGGGGGGAGGTGGGGTTAATGGCTTCTGAATGCTCCGGATAGGATGTGGCTTGACCATAGGGAATAGAGGGAGGGAGCACGATGCCATCGGCGGACCTTTATCGTTTCTGGGCGCCTTCTGGACGCTGCCCTGAATGAGCTCCGAGCGGGAACGAAGCTCAGCAACAAATCTCACCTCCACGCGTGGATCTAGACGCCTCAAAACTCGCGATTGCCAACGGGCCGAAGAAGGAGACGGTCCGTGTATGACACTAGCTAATAGTGAGGCCTGAGGAGGGCTGGCAATGTAATAGAAGAGTGGACATGATACCAGTTCTTTATTCCGTTGTGTTACTAGTTCGTCATCCTTTGTTCCTCTGGTTTGCATGTAGGGAAATGATGAGAACGCAAGAGTGGAGAGTATTGATGGCCTCGTTACAAACCACGCGATGCTCTCCTGGTTGTAGATAGCATACAAACAGGACCTAGAACCTTGCGGCAACTCCTCGCGCCTATTACACTACCCTCGTAGTCACCATCTTGACCCCCTGTAAAGACACGAAGTAGCGTAGAACCAGAAGAAGCAGTTGTTCAGACAGAAATCGCATTTCGCAGAAGCATGCTGTAAACTCTCATAAGCGCCGGGACCCAAAACACGGCGACCGCATCCTCGATATCCTCAACTTCTTGCCCTTATCCCCCTTCTCAACACAGCCCATCCAGAAACATACCCCGCAGCCCCCTAACACGCACACCCCTCTTTCGCGCCAACGTCCCCCCTACCCGACGAGAGCTGCACCCTCTGCTCATCACCGCCCCGCGCGGCGCTGCTCGCGCCCGGCACCCTCGCGCTCCGCAGGCTCGTCTCGGGGATGGCGTTGGCGATGGCGGTGAAGACGTCATCGACAGCCTGGCCCGTCTTGGCGCTCGTCTCAAAGAACAGCAGGCCCTCCTCGTCGGCGTACCCCTTAGCCTCTTCGGTCGAGACCTTCCTCGCGCCGCCGCCTTCGCCCTCCTCGGCGCCCTCCGGGGCTGGCTCGTCGAGGTCGAGCTTGTTGCCGACGAGGGCGATGACGATGCCCGGGGAGGCCTGGCGCTGGAGCTCGGCGACCCAGTGCTTGGCCTTGACGAGGGAGGTGGGCTTCGTGAGGTCGTAGACGACGAGGGCGGCCTGCGCGTTGCGGTAGTACATGGGCGCCAGGGAGGCGAAGCGCTCCTGGCCGGCGGTGTCCCATATCTCGAACTTGATTGTGCGGGTCGGGAGGTTACATTTTTGCGTGAGGAAGGCGGCTGTCGCGTGGGTTAGTATGTGGCAATGGTGGGAAAAGAGTATATCGGGGGGCGGGGGCATACCGCCGATCGTGGGCTCCTTGTTTTCTTGGAAGTCGTTGTTGACGAAGCGGAGGACGAGGGATGACTGGTCGTGTTAGCGACGTCGCCGTAGGCTTCCCGGGGCTCCGGGGGGCGATCGGGGCAGATACCTTTCCGACGGCGGCTTCTCCGAGCAGCACCAGCTTCACGCTGCTGCTGGGCTTGGGAGCGTTGGGGTCCGCCATGGCTGCGTGTGACGGGAGAACAGCGCCGGGTCTAGGACGGAAATCGGCGGGTTATCTGCGCGAGTAATATCGGTGCCTGGAACGACGAGAGATCCAAGCTGAACGGTATTCGGCGAATGATTCGAGTGGACGCGCGGCTCGGTGAAGCTGGTAGTTCGTTGCCTGGAGGGCGTGATTCGTTACGGCCGCTATCTCGATGGGTTGGTTGGACTGCGGGCCCGGGATATGCAAGGTGAAGCCGGAGGCAAAGGATGACGAAGTGGTTGGGGCGCCCGTCGGGCCTGGGTGGTGGCTGAATGCAGGAGGTAGCGGTGTCCCAGGCGCCCCGACCCCACTGAAGCGGCTCTCGTCCGAGCCGCCCGAGCACGTGGAGACCTGGCGGTGCGGCGCAGCTGTCGTCACCAGCCACCGAGCTGCACCCCGCCTGGACCCAGAGGCCCCACGGTTAATAGTTTAACCGCTCACCGCACGGCCGTTGCCCCACGGCAGAAAAAAGATACAACAGAAAAAGTCTAGGAAAAAAAGTAAAGATCCCCACTGCGAGAACCCGGGAGCTTCCTTCGACGGTCTTTGCGATCGTTAACAACCCGAAAATGCACCCCGACAGGATAGCAAGGTTACCGAAGGCCTCGCGGCCCAAGGCCGAGCAGCCCAAGGCCGAGAAGCCCAAGGCCGAGAAGCCCAAGGCCGAGAAGCCCAAGGCCGAGAAGCCCAAGGCCGAGAAGCCCAAGGCCGAGAAGCCCAAGGCCGAGAAGCCCAAGGCTCCCAAGAAATCACAACCAGAGGCCAAGGAAACTGAGGCGCCCAAGGTTTTGCAACCAGCAGCCGAGGAGACCAAGGCTGCCAAGAAGGGACTCTTCGACGACAGCGACTCTGATTCGAACGATGGCGGCGTGGAGCTCAAGGTGAACGAGGAATACGCGAAGCGGTTCGAGCACAACAAGAAGCGCGAAGAACGTCACAGGCGTACGTATACCCCATCGCAGTGTCTCTCACACCCCTGTACTAACACCAGCCTACGCAGTCGAGGAGAAGTTCAAGAGGGATGGCGGCGACGGATCCGACTCGGAGTCCTCCTCCGAAGACGAAGACGAAGACGCCTTCCTCGCGACGGAAGACCTAGATACCCACATCTCGAAGACGCTACACGCCCTCAAGACCAAGGACCCCAGCATCTACGACAAGGACGTCAAGTTCTTCCCCCAGGATACCACCGGGAAGACCCCCGAGAAGAAGGAGAAGCCCATATTCCTAAAGGACTACCACCGCGAGCGCTACCTCGCCGGCGCCGTGGGCTCAGATGCCGAGGAGGAGGAGGAGGAGCCAAAGACGTACGTCCAGGAGCAGGCGGACTTGAAGAAGTCCATCGTGGCGGAGATCAACGCCGCGGCCGATTCCGAAGACGAAGAGGAGGGGGACTTCCTCAAGCCCAAGGAGAAGAAGTCCAAGACCAAGGAGAAGTCCAAGAAGAGCAAGGCCAAGGACGAGACCTCGAAGCAGACCATCACCGAGAACGATATCGCGAAGGCGGCCGACGACCCGGAGACGTACCTCTCCAACTTCATGGCGGCCCGGGCGTGGGCCGCGCCCGACGGCTCCAACTGGGAGGCCTTCGAGTCGGACGACGGGGACTCGGACCTCGACAAGGCGGAAGAGGTCGAGGCGGCGTACAACATGCGGTTCGAGGACCCGACCAAGTCCAACGAGGTGCTAAAGTCGTACGCGCGTGACGTGGCGGCGGAGAAGTCGGTGAGGCGGGACGCGCCGACGGGGCGGAGGAGGCAGCGCGAGCTGGAGAAGCAGCGCAAGGAGGAGGAAAAGCAGGCGCGGCGGGACGAGAAGGCGCGGTTGAAGAAGCTGAAGCTCGAGGAGGCGGAGGGTAAGCTAGAGAGGATCAGGGCGACGGCGGGGATGAGCGGGAAGAAGATCTCGGACGACGAGCTCGTCAAGATTCTGGATGGCGCGTGGGATGACGATAAGTGGGAGGACGAGATGAAGAGGCGGTTCGGCGAGGAGTACTACGCCGAGCACGACGACGACGTGAGCTCGCGCGACGGGGATGACGAGGAGGCGGAGGGCAAGAAGAAGAAGAAGCCCAAGAAGCCCAAGTGGGATGACGACATTGACATTACCGATGTTGTCGGTGACTACGAGGAGGAGGCGCCGGCGTTTACGCTCAGCGACGCGGAGGACGAGGGCCAGAACGGCGCGGCGGAGGCGGAGGAGGACGACGAGGATGAGGACGAGGACGATCGCCCGGCCAAGAAGCGCAAGACAAAGGACCACAAGCGCGAGCGTGAGGTTGCCAAGCGCGCCGCCAAGAAGTCGCGCCAGGCCCTCGACGCCATCGTGTCCACCAACGTCGAGCTCGAGACCCACCCCGCCCTCCCCTCTGCCTCGGGCGGCTCCAACGCGGGCGGCTTCCGCTGGCGCGAGACCTCGCCGCGGGCCTTTGGGCTGTCCACCAACGACATCCTCCTCGCGCCGTCGGACACGGCGCTGAACCAGTTCGCGGGGCTGAAGAAGTACGCCAGCTGGCGGGACCCGGAGTCGAAGCGCAAGGACAAGAAGAGGCTGGGCAAGAAGGCGAGGCTGAGGAAGTGGAGGCGGGAGACGTTCGGCAGGGAGTTTGAGGACGGGCCGGTGTTCGAGGGGCCCAAGGAGGCGGAGCCGATGGAGCTTGATGTCGAGGTTGGGGAGAAGGAGAAGAAGAAGAGGAAGAGGAAGAGGGGGCATCGGAAGGGTGAGGAGGAGGTGTGAGGTTTTTTTGTTTTGTGAGGATAGTGTAGGGTTGGGAATACCAGGATTTTAGGCGCTTACAAAAAGAAACTATATACCGTTATTTCGGAAGTGATGAAGCTCCAGCCTTCCCCGGCCGCCTAGTCTAAACCGCGCCTCATGACACAGGCTGCTGTACAAAGGCGGGCTCATCTCAAGTCATGAAGCCAGGGGTCATTATGTACGGCCGTCTTCCTATTCTCGGGACGCCACTGAAGCATCCCCCTCACGAGCGTGAGGACCTTTTCCTTCTCCTCATCCTCGCCTTCAAAGCGCGCAACGGAATTCTCCAAGCTCGTGCCTTGCGGCACGTCCATAATCGGCCTTCCATTCTCCTGAATCCGACAAGTACTAGCTAGCATGAATGTCTTGGTGCCGCAATGGCCAGCTTGCAATGGTAATCCGTACCGTCTGCCGTAAAGGACTCCATGCTCCGTGTCCCCCTCCAGAGAAGATCTAGAGGCGGGGGGACCCCAGCATGCCGACCACCTCAGCGAGGTGAGCTCGGGTGGCGTACTTCTTCCTCTCAGGGTCGTACCCGTAAAACAGGCGCCTTCCCTCAAAGAGGCCCCAGATACAATACAGAGCAGTGAGTAAAGCGAGCGTCCTTCTCATTGATAAACGGCAGTTGAAAAGCACTATGACTCGTACGTTCTAGATATCCAAGGGATAGCTCCACTCCATCATCAGCATGACCTCGGGCGACCTGTACACATCCGGCTGCGCGTCGTGGTTCCTCTCCACATCGCCCCGGACCGCGGCGCCGAAGTCGCTGAGAACAACGTCGCCAAAGTCATTGGGCAGACCGAACCGTTCTCGAGGCGTATGCCGTAGCGCCGCCCACGGATTTCCTACACCCCGGCAGCAGGGACGCAGTTGCCTAAACAGGACCTTATACATGGATGGTTTCCGAGGTGGGAGCTCCCCGCTCCGGCTCCGGCTCCGTCCCGGACGACCCGATCCGATCCGGCCACCGGCCTAGGTAGCGGATGAGCAGCGGGTTGACGCCGAGAAGCTTCAGCTTGAATGAGCACAGCTGAAAGGATCAAACGGGAACTTGTTGATTGCTCACCTCTGCTAGCATACCAAAGGACTACCACACCCAAGACCAGACCAGACAGAGATCGCACACGTAACATAACATAACAGAGACGAAGCCTCCGGAACGCCAGGAATAGATTGAGCCGCTCGTCATTAAACCGCATACATGTCAGTTCAAACATCAACCCCCAACACCCGATTCCGAAAAACCCAATATACCCCCCTCAAAACACCCAACCCGACCCAAAACCCAAAAAATACTCGCCATCCGAAATTCAAGAAAACAAAGACCCCGTCACTTTTCAACAAAGAAACCCCAAAGCTAATGCCCGTGCCTAACCCCATTCATCCCCGCCCCGCCAAACATGTTCCCCAGCCCGTCGACCCCGACGCCGAGGTCATGCCCCAGCTCGGGCGGCTCCATGTTGAACGGCATGAACCAAGCCGTCGACGCCTCGGGCCCAAACGCCGCGAGCGTCTCGAGCGGGTGCCGCCCCCCGGGGCCCGCGAACCCCATCCGCCCCGAGAGCCGCCTGTGGCCCTCCGCCTGGGCCCTCGACCGCGCGAGGCGCTCCCACTCCACCGAGTCCAACCCGCCGCCCGCCGCCGCGCCGGGCTCCATCGAGTACGCGCCGAACACCATCTGGCGGTCGAGCGGCTGGATCATGCTGGCCATGGCCTGCTGCGAGAGGCCCATGGAGAGAAGCTCGGGGGTGTACAGCGAGGGGTGGGCGTGCCCGTGGTGGCCGAACTGGCCCATGGCGATGGGGCTGATGGGCGACATGGCGTGGTAGGCCGAGGCCTGCGAGTGCGGGATGTTGAGTGGGTTGAAGCTCGCCGGCCCGCTCGTCTGTCCGCCCAGCGCGCCCGAGTAGCTCCTCTGGTGCGACATCCCCTCCTGGTCCGCCGGCCCCGACTCGAACTCGCCCATTATCGAATCCACCTGCTGCTGCTGTCCCTGTTCCCCGTTGCCGCCAGCCTTCTGGGCCCCGGCTCTCCGCTTCGCCTGCGGCCTTGACCCCGACCCCTCGCCCCTGTCCTCGGAGCTCTGCGCCGGCGACAGCGTCGTAAAGTACTCCTCGACGGTATGCAGCTCCGGCTTCTGCTCTAGCACCGCCTCCTCCCCCTTCTCCCTCTTCTTCAGCGACACGGGGTCCACAAAGTCCGACTGCGACACCCCGTGCGGGTACCGGTCGAACCAGTCCCCGTACTGGAAGATGGGCGACGCCGTCGCCTTTTCCGTCGTCGCCGTCCCCTGCCGCGCCGCGTCCGCGTACGCCCGGTACTGCTCCCGCAGGTTCTCCGACATCCAGTGGAACATGCCCCAGTACCGCTTCATCCGCGACAGGAACTTGACGTTGGTCGCCAGGTTCCGCTTCGACGACGCCTCCATCGCCGGGTTGCCCGAGAAGATGCCTAGTATGTGGATCGTGCTCGACGAGAAGGCGCAGTACCCCACGAACGGCGCGGTGATGAAGTAGCCCTCGGCGTCCTTGAGAAGGTCGGATATGCGGTCGGCCGCCGAAAAGGTCCGGGTGCCCGCCTTGGTGACGAAGGCCTTGGGCACCTCCTGCTTCGTCGTGTTCCCGGACGGCGAGGAGACGGCAACGCGGTTGAGGAAGAGGATGTTCTGGTAGACGGTGATGTGCAGGAAGAGGAACTGGTTCGCCATGTTCTCCGTGTTGTGCAGCTGCAGGTTGTCCGCGTTGTACTTGAGCGACTCGGGGAGGCTCTCGAGGAGGTCGTCGGCCTGCTGGATGAGCTTCGTGTACTCGGACTCGGGGCTCCAGAACGGGTGGGGGTCCGTCTCCTTGCCCCCCTGGTTCAGGTAGTTGATGATCCTCCCCCACAGCGCTATCGCGCGGACCATGTAGGCCGCGACCCCCATGTTCTGCTTCGGGTCCGCCAGCTGCCCGTCCTCGTCCGAGACGGGTTGCATGACGTCGCCCCGCAGTGTCTCCGTGGTCGCCGGCATGTCGAGCTGGAAGTACTGCTCCTTAACCGGGAGGGGGATGTTGAGCGTCTCCTCCCGGATGAACATGGGCCGGTCGGTGCCGGACGAGTTGAGGCGGTCCATCAGGAAGCACGCCCACATCGTCCTCCGCCGGATCTCGCGGTCGACGAAGCTCAGTTCCGTCTTGCCGTCGAGCCGTAGCGGGTCGTGCTCGAGGTCTCTGTGGAGTTGGAGCGCAAAAGCCATGCGGATGGCCTGGCCGCCGAGCGCCCAGCTCCTCCCGCCGTGGCAGGTGCCGAACTCGTGGAGCCCTAGGATCAGTAGACACGTGAGGATGGTGATGTTCGGCCACTCGTAGCGCTTGGTGCAGATGTCCCGGGCGTGGCACGCCCACTCTTCGCCCCTGAGGAAATTCGGCGCCGTGGTGAGCTTCGGGTGCGTGGAGAACCGCGCGGCGATGGCGCAGACGGAGAGTACGAGTACGGGCGGTAGGGTTCCGGCTCTAAAGAAAGCCCGTTAGCATTATTCTCTGAGTAAGTCAGCTTCTGCACCGGCGACATACCTGAGCTTCCTCATATAGCTCGGCTTGTGGAGAATATGGTACGCCTGTCCGTAAATGTTCTCAAAGAAAACCTCGGCCAAATGCTCCTGGATGTCCTTCGTAGGCAACGCGTCGAGGCCCTCGACAAAGAGCTTGCTCTCCTCGTTCTCCTGTATCTGCAGCGCGCTGGGCTTGCTCGACCCGTCGAGTTTAGTCTTGGACGGCGCCCGCGCCCAGCGATCCAGGTCGTGACCAAAGGCCTCGTCCGCACCGCGCTTCTTCGTGGTAGACTTGGACGCCGGCAGCGACCCGGGGATGGCGGGCTTGACGACGGCCCTCTGGATGCCGGTGGCCTCCTGCTCGGCCTTGGGCACAACCTTGATGATGCGCTCCTCCATGCGCTTCAGCCGCTTGTCGAGCATGGCCATGTAGTCCGTCCTCGGGGCGGCCTTGCGCGTGGTGACCTTGTACACGCAGGGTATCCTCGACCGCAGGCAGTGCTTGCAGGCGGGCTTCTCGCCGGAGCAGCGGATCTTCTTGCGGCGGCAGGCGATGCAGGCCAGCGGCAGGCGCTTCCGCTCCTTGCCGGCCTTGGTCTTGAGCTCGCTCCACGACGGCGTGGGGTCGGACTTGTCGTCCTTGGCCTTGGCGGCCATGTCCACGCTGCCGACCCTCCCCGTCGACGACAGCCCGAACTCGTCGGCGACAGAGTCCTCGAGCGAGTTCGTCTCGGGCGAGATTTGGTTGTTGGGGCTGTCCGTGTTGAGGCTGGTCTGGCGCTCCAGGGCGTCGCCGGCGCCGCCGTGCACGCCGCCGAAGGACGCGAGCGGCGAGAGGTCCTGCATAGCGGGGTCCTGGGCCTCGGGGCCCGGGTGTGCGGAGCCGTGGTGCGGCGAGAAGTGCTCGGCGGTGGGGTCGTTGAGCTCCGGGTACGAGAAGGAGAAGTCGCCGAACTGGTGGGCGTCCATCATGTCGTGGTCGGGCGAGACCCCGCTGAGCGCGTCGTCGGGGGAATTAAGCTTGAAGGCGTGAGGGGGTATCGCGGCGGCGGCGGTGGGCGAGAGGAGGCGCTCCGGGTCGGCGACGTCGCCGTGCGACTCGAGGCCGACGGGGTCAAGGCGCCTGAGGTCCATGTCGAGCTGTCCGGCTGGCGGCATGGTTCCGCAGTGACGGCGGGTTGCCGCTTCTAGAAGTGGTCGTGTGCCGTCGGCGAAGCACTGTGGTCGGGGGCCGTGTACGACGGGCGTCTTGGATGTGAAGTTTGATGTCCGGTCGGCGGCGAGGGAGATTTTCGACGGGTCTCGGAATACGACCGAATTGTGACGCTTCGGTTGGTGGCGGTGGTTAAGTAGGGGTGGGGACGCCGTCAGCGCCCTGGAAACGCTGCAGGCGACTGATCAGCAGCCGATGACCGGTGTTGGCCCTAAAAAAACGCCTCCTCTCGCTACGGTCGAAGCACCTCTTGGTCTCGGAAACGAGACTGCTCCCCGGGGAAAAAAGGGCAGTGAGCGTGGTGAAAAGTACGGCCGAAAGAGAAGGGAAAGTAAAGCTAGTGTACAGACGCCGCGGAGAATGGCTGAGAAGAAGAAGTTGGGAGGGAGGGCCGCGCCGCCAGGACGAAAGGGGAGGAAATTATTACGCAGGCGGAGAGTGGGAAAAGGCACACGCACAGGGGTGGCCGGGGTGGGGATGAATGGGGTATAGGTCCAGCCCAAGCGTCGAGTGCGGAGTATTGAGACGTATTATGGGGTTGGCATAGAAGCGTCTGGAGAAGTAGCGCTGCGTCCTTGCTCATACTGTGCTGCGAGCTAGCAGGTGGGGAAAGCTCAGAGGTGTCTCCACGGGCGCGCTGATTCCGACGAGTTACAGGTATATTTCTTCAAAACCCTCGGGGTCTTTCCATCAGCCATGGGAATGGCCTGGAACGTGCTCGCGAGTACGAGATGACAGGACGCACGTTCTCGCCGCGTGGCTTCTGGCCAACTAGAGAGTTCACCCGAGCGGATGACCGAGGATAAAGCACCAAGACGGGCGCCGCCGGCAAGAGAAAGGGCCCAAAGGACTGTTGTCTCACAGCCATCCAATGGCGCTCGAGCAATAAAACTCCGCAATTGGTCGCGGAGAAGCTGGGGAACGGGAGAGCGCACTGGAGGGGGTGGATCCGGCTCGTTTCGGGTGTGGGCTTATTGTGGTGCGGACGACTCGGTGCCTTCAAGCCATCATCCTGGTGCGGATGGGGGATGCTGTGGGGCAGGGTGGCGGTGTCACCGTATGCGGGCAGGATTATGGATCTCTTAGAAAGAAAAAATGTTTCGGTGCGAGAGGGGGACCTCAAGATACGTAACGGCTGTGGCCGGGCCTCGGCCCTGATGGAAGCCTGCATCTTGCATCCTTAGTCATGAAGGAGGGTCGCTTTGCTGCAGGCTCGCAGGGCCAGGCTTCAAGTCGACGCTACGCTGGGCCCGCGACGCTACTTGTAGTTTTCAAGCAGCTTAAAAAGATACCCTACCACACCTGTTCCCAGTTCTCACAATTGGGAGGGCTTCAAATGGTAAGCGGCAGGGATCTGGTCCGCAATTTTCCGTCGAGCAGCGGCCCTCAACGAACCCACACAGTACGCCATCAAGGACCCACCTCCAGAGGCCCGACCAATCTCCGTCATCCGTTTTCTCCCCATTGTGACACCCCCGTCCGCTCCCCAGTCTCCACGCCCCCCCGTCGCGGCATCCAGCCAATTGATCCACGTTATTACTCCGCAGCACCCGGGCATGAAAAAGAGGCCCTTGGCGCCGCAGAGGGTTATGTCGATTAAGTCGACGCGAAATAAAAGAGACAACGCCGCGATTGATATGGGGTAGCATGGATATGAAGTGGGATAAGGACTCCCAAGGCCTGGTTATTCCGTTCTCCCATAATTCCCTTCTTCCTAAAAGTAAGATCGACACAGCCGCCTCGCACATCTCCAAATGCAAGGTTCCTCGCCGTGTTAGGGGCGGCGGCCACCGCGAGACACACCGGTACGGTCACCGCCTCGCCATTACCAGGGATCCGGCTCCCACCAAACACCCCTGCGGTGATCCCTGACATCACCCACGATACCAGCGAGGCAGCGTGGCGCCCGCCACTAACGCCCCGCTCCCCGCGCCAGCCAGGTGTCAGGTAGTCGCCGCGCCCGCCCGTCATCGGCGGAACGAAAGCGTCAGATGCTGCAGTCTCCCGCCCAAGGTTCCATCTCGGAAAATATCTCCGGGCCCCATGATCCCCACGTGCTATGGGGGATCAGGAAGACGGCCTGGCCCGGTACTCCGGCCCCCGCGACCTTGCCAATCTGAGACCCCCTCCGCATGCCCTCCCCCGCGTTTCTGGGAAGATATGTGGAAACCTTATATTAAGCGCCCTTCCCATATAGGCAAAGCAAAAGGGCACGCGCCGTTTAATTTCAGGCTGGGTCGCATATGAAAGATGCGTGCCTGTGTGCCCGGCTATAATCTGGCCAGGGAGGTAATATGCGGGCAGTCTTCTCCGGGCGCGGGTGAAGGGACGGATGGGGAGGCATCTGTGCCGCCCTCCCGCCTCGAAGGTCTCTTCCGTCCTTCCGCCTTGTGGTCTTGCTCCTGTCCGTTGATGTCAGGTCCGATGCCGCTTGGCCCGTCTTGGCCACGAACCGGGCACGCCGTATGTGACCACCTCATGAGTCGCAGCTGAGGCTGCCGTGCTCCGAGCAGGGGAGTCTACACTATCCATCACATGTAGCCCCCGCAGGCCTCAATTTTTCGCCTCTCAACTTACACTCGCGGGCCTCTGCCCAGCAACCCATTACCAACACAGCACATCGCATTCGCAAGCGCCATCTAATAATCTGCTGAGGAAACGCGCAGCCCAACACCCCTGCAAGCGCCAAGCCCTGCAAGCCAGCCGTGACTCGAAGCCCACACCAAGCCCCACAAAGGCGCAGATTCCGCCCCGCAACCCCAATCCTCACCCGCTCGCGGATTTGCCCGGCCTGTCCGCGGCGGCCGAACCCCCCCCCAGGTAGGGCCGAGGCGGAGCCGGCGGGATGACTTTGTTCGGCGTTATATTTGTCAAAGCGTCTCCTTCCCCAGACGCCGCGGATATACGATGGGCTTGCATTCATCGAGTCGTGTTCGGTCCTGATGATTGTGATGCTGGCGCACGGGTGTTGCATCTCTGCAGGATTCTCCCGTCGTGTCGGGCTCGCGCTAGGTGCGCCCCCTGCCCGCCCCAGTCCGGAAGCGTCATAGCGCGCTGGTTGCCACGCGCTCGGGGCCCTGGGTTGGATTCTGCTGGTCACGCGGCGATCAGGAGAGGTGGTCGGTTGGGTTTGTGGGATGGGAGGTGTGGGCTGGCACGAGGGAGGTACGACATCGGCCGGGATGTGGGGGGTTGTTGCAGCGCTGGACCTGCGGGGTGGGATCGGATAATGCCTTTTTGTCTTTCGGTGACCACGGCCGTCGCTCTGCACTGGCCCCGGGGTGCGAGTGGGATGCGTGGCAGACGCCCCCTAACGCACTAACCCCAAGTCCTGATTGATAGCAGGGCCCCGGCCGTCCAATCAGCGAGAGGCCCTTTCCGTGTTTCCCCGGTCTCGGAACGTCTTCTCTCATCCTCTCGCGGCACGAGTAGTCAGTGGTCATCAGATATCAACACCAACAGTCCTCCCTCTCTCTATCTAAAATGCCCCCACTAATCACGGCGTAATCCCCGCAACGTCACTTTTTAAACCCCAACCAGGCAGTGACGACTCGTCCGTCGGCTCTCGGCGCCGTGAATGCCCCACAGGCGATACCGGCGGCCCCGGTCATTTCTCGGCTTCTCGCCGTCCCGCCGGCTCGGGCCCCCCGGGTTTCGATGGTTACTGTAAACCCGAACGCTTTTTCGAGACGCGTCGAGTGCCGCTTTTCCGTACAGAGGGCTTTTTCCGTCTCGTTTTTATCTTCCGGGTGTAGGATGCTCGCGGGATGTATTCACCGTGTGGGATGAGAAGTTGGGTGTATTAATAGTTGGACCGGAAAGAGGCAAGTATGTGTAGCTGGTGTGAAGGGGCTCGTTTGGAGAGCCTGCGTTGGGCATGATGCCTGGGGACGAGTATGCTTCTTTTAGTCCGCGGTGCTCCGCTACAAGCCTACCTCGTGATTTCCCAGGTTACATGTCTAGAATCGCTTCCTTCGCTGATAGGGGGCACGTAGGGCCTTATTCACGACTCGCAAGGTAGGGCTTTCCCGTGTTACTCCTTTGCTGAACCGAAAGGAGGGTATCCTGAGGACATTGCACAGGACGTCCCTCACATCGTCTAGATCCGAGACAATGTGATGGTTATAGCCCACGGCGAGACGTTGCGTTTCTTGATCTGAATCAAAAGACCGATCTACGTGAATCGGAATATTCTCTGCATAGATCCCGTCTCACACGACTTACACTTCAGCCCATACATCCACCAGGCTCTCTACGTGCTGAGAAATGAAGCAGCGCAAACCGTGTAAGCGGCCTTCTCCTCGCCGGGACAGGTAACGGTCAGGAGACGTGATGAAGGGAGTGCTAAGTGTGGGCTCAAGCAAAGCCGCTCAGAAAATGGGAGACAAAGACTCCAGAATGAAGCAGCTGCGCGTCAAGCGTATATATACACGCCCATCACCCCAAAACCACATCTCGAGGACTCGATTTCGTGTATTAAGCATTGTATTCTCCGGGTATCCAGCGGCGCCCACTCTATACCATGCAGATGCAGCCAGACCCAAAACTCCTCATTCCCAAGAACCCAAGAACCACCCACTCAACGCAACACTCCAACTCCAAACCAAGACGTCCCTACTTGATATACACGGGAATCCCGTACACGCACATCGCCGCAGCAGTGAGGTACCTAAACCGACACGCCTCCCTCCCCTTCGCGACAGCCTCAACAAGCGACGCACCCCCCGTCTCCTCATCCTCATCCTCATCCCTCGCCCTCCCCTTCCCTTTCCCCTTCCCTTTCTTCTCGTCCTCTCTGAACGTCCCCCTCCCGACAAGCCCCCACTCCTCAAACACCCGCCCCGCAAACCGATCCACCTCCCGGTCCGTCACATCCCACAACGCTCCGACAACCGCCGGGCACCCGGCCAGCATATAATTCCACGCCGTCCCATAGCACTCAAACTCCCCCCCGCCCTCCAGGCTCGCGGACGAACACCCCATCAGCAGCGCCGCGGCCCGACACTTCCCCATCCCGCGGAGCGTCTTGCCCCGTAGGTACTGCGCACCGCTCCCGTGCCCGAAGTAGAGCATCACGTCCGAGTTTGCCAGCCCGCCCTCGAACTCCGCTTCCGTTGGCGCGCGGCTGACGATAGACGTCCACGAGGGGCCGAGATCGGCCAGCGGTTCCTCGAAGAGCGAGAGCGTGTTCGTTAGGTCAGAGCCTGGGTTGAGGATGTACGTCCCCGAGGCCCCCGAGACGTGGTGGCCCGGCCGGGTGTCCTCTTCGTCGTCCGCGGGCTGCTGCTCGAGTATCAGGCGCCGTAGGCACGCGAGCGACGGCACGCGCGAGACGGCGAGGCCCTGCATGCAGGGCAGCGACTCCCACGGGAACGCATGCAGCGACTTGTCCAGCACAAGAACCGTGTGCGCGGCGGCCCCGTCCCCGCCCTCCGCCTCGGCCGCCTGGTGATACGCCATCAGCGCGTCCAGCGTGTCGACGATCATGCCGTCAAAGTCAATCTCGTCATACGCGTTCTGCTCCCCCCGGAACTGCAGAATATCAATGACGAAATACAGCAGGTCCGTCAGCGGCTCGTACAGGTCCTCCGCGTCCCCCCCGGGCGCCCCCAGCCCGATGAACAGCTCCAGGATCCGCGGGTCGAACGTGACCTTTGCGGCCTTGGGGCTCCGCCTCCCGCGCACGCGCCGCCTCGACGGGAGGTGCTTGTCGAGGATATTGTGGAATGAAGTCTGGAATCGAGCGAGGAGGCCCGTCCGCCTCGGCTCCTGCGAGAAGACGCCCCGGAATCCCCCGAGCCACACTTCCTCCACGCCCCCGAGCAACTCCCCAAACCGCGCGTCCAGCTCCCCACGCGCCCTCCACCACGCCGCCTTGGCGCCCTTGGCCGCCATGTCCCTCGCGGTGTGCGAGCTGGTATTCGCCTCCGCGATCAGCCCCCGCAGCTCGTCGAGCCCGTGCTGGAAGCTAAAGATCTCCGAGTCGGCGTCGCGCGACGTCGCGCGCTCGAGCGGGAGCCGGAGGACAAAGGGCGTGTGCCCCGCCTGCAGCTTCGTGATGCAGAGGTCCTCGCGGTTATCCGACGGCGAGATGGAGATGACGGTCCAGGAGCTAGGGATGATGTCGACGTAGTCGCGCTGGAACTTCGATATATCAGACGAAGCGCACAGGCTCGAGCGGCGCGCCTCGACCGATGGGAAGCCCGCGGGCCACTCGATATTCGCAGGGGACGACTTAATCTGCAGGGCCTTGCGCTCCCGGCGCCAGGTGACGTTCCTCGCGACCTCGATCGCGCAGGACGCGTACCCCGGGTGGCCCATGACGCCGCACTTGGTCGAGGTGGCCGAGAGGAAGATGACGGTGCTCTGCAGCAGGGACGATATCCGGTGGACGAGCCCGCCGTCGCCGCGGACCACGGCCGCAGAGTTGGCCTCGAGCAGGTGGTTCTGCGCCTCTACGAGGGCGTCCACGAAGCGGGAGCCGCCCCGAGTCTTGGAGGGCTTGCGGGCCGGCGGGGCCTTGACTGGGGACCCGGACCCCGCGGCGGCGTCACTCGCCTTGCTCTGGGCCACGGCGGGGAAGGATATCGTCGAGTCCTGCAGGGCGGAGAACACGGGGTCGCGGATCATGTCGTTCAGGCTCTGTCCCACGAGGCAGACTGCGCGTATCATCTGTTCGCGGTAAATTTCGTCGCTGCCCGTGGGACGGACGGTCATCTGCTCTAGAATGCCCATGGCAGCCGCCCAGTCCTTCTGGTAGATGTGCCCGAGCGCCTTGTAGAGGAGGACGGACGCCCTCATGAGCGATACCCTCGCGTCCTCCGGTGGCGGCGCCGGCTTCGCGACGGCAACGGCCTTTGTTCTGGTCGTCTTTCTCGGCGCGGGTTTCTTCGTGTTCGCCACCGTCGCCGCTCGTGTTCGCGTAGTCCGGGTAGCCCGCGTCGCCCGCGTGGTCGTCGGCTTCTCAGCGATGGTCAGCTTCTCCATCTCGTCACCTATCCCCGACACGCCGCTAGCGTCCGCCTCGATCGGTCCCTTGGCATGCTGCAGACTCGACTCCGCCAGCCCAAGCAGCTCCCCCTCCGACCCCGTATCGCCCATCATCCTGAACAACTCAGCCAACTGGCACGCTAGCGGGACAGAGTGAGGGCTCCGCGGGTTCTCCGTCACAAACTCCCGCGCAGCCCTGACGAACTCGAGGCCCTTCTCCGGCTTCGCGCCCTTGACCCACACGGACCCAACCCACGCCGAGCATTGTGCGATGTACAGAGGCGATCCCGAGCTCTGCGCGACCTTGAGTGCTCGCTCGGCATAGTGCAAGGTCTCCTGGAACATGCCCATGTGTGCGTAGAGAGCCGAAAGTCGAAGCACGGAACGGATGACGGGGTACGTAATGGCCCAGAAGTTGGAACCACGGATGACCCGCGCCACCGCCGCCTGGGATTCGCCGCTGTCGAGGCCCGCACCCATGCTCAGATCACTCACGTCAGAGTCCGGCGACCCCGACGCACTTGCGCTCGTCTCGAGCCTCATCCAGTCGCTGATCACCGCCCTCACGCTGTCCTTGGCGTACTGGAGCGCCGGCTGGCTCTCCCCCTTTTCGAGGGCGATGATGGAGTAGAGCAGGCCGGCCAGGGCGGTCATGGATGACGCGCGGGACCTGTGCCTGACGGGGTTGTCGATGAAAGCTGCCTTTGCCTCGGCGAGACAAAGTTCCCTAACACAAACATTAGCACGTACGAACAGCAGACAACCTCAAAGGGGGACTCACGCCTTGTCGAAGCTCCCGGTGGCAATGCACTGCTCCGCAACAGAAAGGTGGAACTCCGCAACCGCCTCCCCGGATACCTTGTCCGCCTGCGTGATCATCTCCCTCGTCGCGCCCAGGACGGCCTCCGCCTTGTCGGTGTACCCTAGGTTCGCGTAATGGCTCGCAAGGAGATTGCAGTTCGCGAGCACCTCGTCGAGGGCGGGCTCCTTCATCTTCCTGGACAGGTCCGCCAGTAGTTCCAGTGTCGAGACGAGGAGTGAGCTGTCACCCTTCATGCTGGCTAGGTCTACGATCGCTTTCAGGTGTGTAGACAGGACGGCGGGGTTGTCGATGCGGTTAAAGATGTCGTTGCGCGTGTTGGACTTCTCGGTGAAAGTGCGCCACAGGGAGAGAGAGGATTGGAGGTCGTTGTTGCTGGGTGACCAGTCGAGCATGGCGAGGAGGGAGGTGAAATAGGCCCTCAAGTGAGGAACGTACCGGCCCAAGCCCTCATCTTCACCGAGCTCGCCAGAAGAAACCTCCTCCATAGACGCCTCGATCTGGCTCTGAATTGAGTGCGCCTGGTCGGGGTGCGTCATGTTCATGGCAAAGAGATGGAGAAGAGTCCTCAGCCTGCGCACCGGGAACTTCTCGAGTGTGTAAATACGAAGCAAGGACTCAACAAGCGGGTCCGAGAGCTTCAGGGGCTCCGGGTTCCTCCCCGGCTCCCCGGACGTGATGGTCTGGACGAGATGCTCAAGAACAGCCGCCCGCTCAATCTCGGACAGGAAGCACGTCCAGCTTGTCCACGACTTGTCAAGCTTCGCAATGGAGCAGAGCGTCCGCGAGAGCGCCTCGCTCCCGTCGCTGTTCGACCAGGCCAAGGCGGGCGGCTGCTCGTCGAGGAGGGCAGCAATCTTCGACAGCACGCCATCCTCAACCATGGCAGTGCAGATAGACTGAAAGGCCTCCTTCGCCTGGTCTGTCCTCTTCGATCTCGCGCACGCGTCGGCAAAGCGTTCTAGTTTCGTCACGTACTGCCCTGCCTCCTTTTCTCTCGGCGTCCGGTCGCGGATAGCGTCGAGGGATCGCCGGAGGGCGCGGAGGGGCGTCGCGTCACCTGATTCCGCAGAGTCCTGCCGCGAGAGGGCATACTTCATGTAGTAGAGGTTGGAGATTTTGACGTAGTAGGTATTCCCGTTGGCCGACGCCTTCATGTCGCCCATCCGTTCGAGGAGCTCTAGGCAGTCCTGCAGCACGGCGTCGATCTTGCTCCATTCGACCTTGCCGGAGGTGAGCCGCGACTTGGTAACGACGAGCGCGCCGTCTAGCAGCTGGCTGAGCGTTCCCTGCACCGCCTGTCGCCTCGTATCGAACCGAAGGAAGTCTTTCGTGTTCCCGTCTCGAGCCGGGGGTTTGCCGAGCCATCGGATTGTGAAGCGGGGATACTGCGTGACAAATGTCTCGAGGAGCTCCGAAAGCTGCGGCGAGAGCTTCACAGTCGAACTCGAGCCGGACGCGCTCACGAGGACCCCGACGGCCGACCTTCGCGCCAGTGACAGGTCCACGAGCAGATCGTCCAGCTCCGACGTCTCACCACGGAACATCCCCTGTATCCCCTCAATGACCTCCGTGAGAAGCGGCACAATCCTCCGCTCGTCGAGCTTGCACTTCAGGCACACGGCCAACAGCTGCGCCGTGACCGAGATGCGGCGGGCGGTGGAGTCGACTTCCAGGTCGAGCATGCCGTGGAGCTTCTCCACCCAGGTATTAGCATTGTCACTGCGCTTAAGTGATAGTGCTGACGAGCCCAGGCTCTGGTAGATCGCGGCGACTGGTGACTTTGAGGTCTGGGATGGCGTGAGGTCCTGCTCGGTGATCATCTTCTGGATCTGGAGGAAAGCTTCTTCACAGAGGCTGTGGGCGGAAGACGAGACGGGATTCAGCCGCCGCCCGAAAGCAGCGAGGGACCGCGAGAAGGGGAGGAGGATTTCCTTGTCGACGTCTCCCCGGCGGCCCGCTACTCTCCAGTGGTGGAGCCTCGTGCGCAGAGCGACTATCTGCAGTTCGAAGGCGGAAGTGGGCGAAGGATGGAGTCGCTGCTCCGTGGCCTCGCCATCGAGCTTGCTGGAACAGCCAGGTGTCAGAGAGAAAAGGATGGCGGATAGTGACTCGATCTGGCGAGCCACCTTGGCGGCGTCCTTGGGGCTGTCTCGAGCGGATTGGAGTAAAAGGCTGATGGGGGAGGTCTTCCTAGGCTCTCGAAGGAAGGCAACGGCTCCCTCGATTTGGCTGGGTTTCCTCGCGTGCGCCATGATCCGGAGAGCGTATAGTTGCGTCGAGATAACGAGTTGACGCGTATTCGGTAATACTGAGCCTTCCCTAAAGTCCAACAGGTCTGATAATATCCGAGAGGCCGTAATCGCGTCGTTCGATCCCGTCTTCGTCGCCTTCTTCGTGGCGCCCGCTCCCCTCTCCTCCAGGCGCTGCTTCAACACCCGCAACTCCTTCAGCGCCTGTTCATGTTGGTCCAGAGCGAGGAGCTTCCCGACAAAAGCGGACATGCCCATCTCCAACTCCAAGCTCTTTTCCGAGGAAGCGGGCCCCTTGAGGGATCGGAGGCACATGAAGGCCACCCTCGCGCACTCGACGGTCGAGAGATACGCAGAGCTGGCCGAAGGAGGAAATCTCGCTGGCTTTGCGTTCGCCGATGGGTCTATCGTGGTCGAGGTTCGATTCAGTGTTCTGGGTTGTAGTGGCGATAGCGGTGTGGAGAGAGATCTTCTCAACGATGTGTCCGGTCGCCTCGGGGTCGCAGCCGCCTCGTTTCGCTTGCTCGCCTGCGAAGCCTTCGCAGCCTCCGTAAGTGACTTCAGCGCCGCATTTATAACGTGCGTCGCTAATATCTCCCTCTCCTTCACAGACAACCCAGCATCGTCGGCCCGGGAAGCCGCCCTCGAATGCGCCCGCGAGGTCGGTTTCGCGGGCGCCCGTCTCGTGGTCCTTTTTGTCGCGATACTCGTGGCCGATGATGTACTGGACTCAGGGATAAGAAGTTCGCGCAGGGTAACGGTGGTTGCCGATGTGCAGGTCGCCGTCGACGACACCGCCGCCTTCACGGCGTCGGCCTTGGTGGTGATGGATGTCATGGGGGTGTTGTATACAGGGACACCTAAGCATGTCGTCACAGCGTCCGGGTCGTCATTCATAAAATGTGCCGACGAGGGCAGAAAAAGAAGGCAAAAACGCTGTTGTTGAACAAATTGGGCGAGTCTGCGTCTTTGCTGCGATGGCGTCCATCCACTGGCTGGGAACCTGGCGTGGTGGTGATGAAGGGTGGACCCTTGCATGTCGGGTAAATATCGGTTGTCGTCAAGGGCAACCGCCATTGTTCAGGTACGTACCTCTTTTCACCCAGCCGAACTTGGGAAAACCCGTCCGGGACGAGCCGAACTTTGACTTGTGCTCGTCTCTGCTTCGTGCTTCAGCGAACGACCCTCGACCAACGACACAAAAATGGATAGGATTGCGGCAAGAAGACTCCTGGCTCTCTCGGCGGCCACGAGAACCCGCGCGACTTCCTTCGCCCCGCGGGCGTGCCACGTCCGCGCGAACAGCTCCCTCCCCACCGTCGCGGAGCCCGGCTTCTGGACGTCCCTCGTCCCCAAACCCTTCCGCCGCTCGGCGGACAAGGGCGCGAAGTTGAAGAAGAAGTCCAATGAGTGGAACCCGGCGACGTTCTTCATCGTAATCTTCCTCCTCATCGGGTCCATGTCCATCAACACTATCGCCGTCAAGAACGACCGCGCGACGTTTATGCGCCAGTCGGACGTGCGGATAGGCCTGCTGCGCGAGGTGGTCGAGAAGCTGCAGCGCGGGGAGGAGGTGGACGTGGAGCAGGTCTTGGGGACGGGGGACCCTGCGAGGGAGAAGGAGTGGGAAGAGAGTAAGACGCCTCGGATACCGGACAATTGCGAGTTCCATGCTGACCCTCACCCTTTAGTGCTGCGAGAGATCGAAAAGGACAACTCCATTCGCGACTCGCGCAAGCCGGAGAAGCACAAGACGAGCGAAGATCCGACGGCGAAGACCGTGTCGACCCCCGAGCCCACACCTTCGACGGCCGCCGCGAAGCCCCGAGTTAGCAGCTCAAGCTTTTACTAAACAGCACCCAGGCACATGTGCCAAATCCATAACCCATGTATAATCTATGACAACATATCTTTGAACATGACCGAGTTCTCAAGTTCGTCCGCGTCCGTCTCGGTAGAGCCCGCCGCCGCGGACTGCTGCTTGAACTGGTCCACGACGGCGGGCAGTATCCTGTCCGTTGGAAACTCCACTCTCACCCCATGCGCCCCCGGCTGCTCGCCGTCTATGTCGGAGAAGAACAACTCCTCCCCTCTTATCCCGCCTATATTCACCACGGCCATCGGCATGCCCCGCTCCTTTGCTCTCCTAGCAAGCATCCACGCGGAGCCGGTGGCCAGAGACGTTCCCAGCACGAGCAGCTTCCCGGCTTTGTCCACTGCGTCTTCCGCTGCCATCTTCACCCTCTGCGGGATGCTCTCGCCGAACATGATGACGGCCGGCTTGAGGATTCCTGCCGTGCTGCCCGCCTTCCACGCGCCATCCTGGTCAACGTCGATGCTCAGCCCCTGGTTGCGGACCAATCTCGGAGACTCGGCCAAACAGTTGGGACACGGTGGGTATCTAAACGTCGTGTACGGGGCATCGGCGAGGTCAACGTCTCCGTCCGGGTTCTTCCTGAGGCCCTTGAAGCTCGTCTTCCCGGGAGTATCTAGATCTAGGGCTCCTGATGCTAGGGCTTCATGGAGGAAGGTATCCCACGCGGGGTTCAGCCTCGCCAGCTCGCTTTGGAACATGTCGCGCGAGAATTCCTCCCGGCAGGTGGTGCAGACGGCGGAGCGGAGGTAGCCATGTAGCTCGACGGTCCGCATGTCCGGATGCGCCGTAGAATGAAAAGAATCCACGTTCTGCGTAACCACGCTCTTCACGAGCCCCAGCCTCCAGAGGTCCCTGACGGCGTAGTGCCCCGCGTTGGGCGCGGCCTTGTGGAGCGTCGACCACCCCAGGAAGCTCCGGGCCCAGTACCGCTGTCTGGACTTGTGGTTGGCCATGAACTCGGAGTGGTAGATGGGGCGGTAAGCCTTGTTGACGCGGTAGGTGCCGTTGGTACCGCGGTAGTCGGCTAGGCCGCTGGCGACGGAGAGGCCCGCGCCCGAGAGGACTACGGTGGAGTTTGGGAGGCCATTTGGGGTCGAGGTGGTGAGGAAGTGGAGGAGCGCAGCGACGGCGGCTGGGAAGGCGGTGGCGGTCCTGGGGATGATTGTTGGTGGGGGGAGGGGGTCGCGGTATGGGATGCGCATTGGTGAGGTGAGTGAGTGCCTGCGAGAGACACGTCAAGCTTGTCGTGGGATGGTGCCTCTGGGAGATGGGATGGATTGCTATAGATCGAGAGGTGTTGATGACGACATAAGCCGATGCGCGTACTGAGATAAGCTAGGAACCGAGGCTGACCGCCGGGGGCTGAACACCACTGCTATTCGTCTGTAGGGCTGCTTGCTGTATGAGTGAATGGGGCTGAAGAGCCTCGTCCTTCGTGCTATGCTGATTTCGCCTCGTTGTCAGAGCTGTAGAGAACGTCCAACCCCAGCATAGGCACGGGTGGTTAATGGACAGGGTCTCATTGGGCCCTGGACTTTACGTGTGCTTGTACCGAAACCTCCGAAACTTAGCGTCACTTTTGATCATGGCTACGTATTACCGCCCTTAAACCAGGCACTCGGCCCTAGCCAGGTCCAGATATAGCGGCAGCTGCCGAATCCACCCCCCTCTCGATCGACCAGAATTTGCAGGTCTCGTGAAGAACCGCAGTACCGGTACCCCAACCCGCATCTCCCGGCAACCAAAGCCGGGCAGCAGCGACGCAGCAATGGACGTAACAGAGCGGGGTGTGGCTCCAGCGGGTTAGAAATCAAGCACCCACAACCGCCGAACTAGTCCTGGAAACCCATCCCTATACCGCATCGAGAAATGGGCACAAAACATGGCGGATCCCGACTTGCCGAGAGGGGCGCTCCAGTTTATCTCCGCCCCTCCGAAACGCCTCGCCATCGTCTCTCCGTTCGAAGCCAGAACTCACTGCACCTCACCCGGCATCACGTCCACAAGTCGCCTACAGGATTCCCATCCCGCATCATCGCAACTGCGAGCTTATAGGAAAGATATCATTGGGTGCTGCTGCATTTGACCTGCTGTGCTTGACGTGGCCGGCGCTGTTCACTCTTATTCGCTTTCTCCTGGCTGCCCTACCCGATTCATTGAGTGAGAAGTTTGCTTTCTCCATTTCACACTCTCATTCACAGGCCCTCCTGTGGATATACAGTCAATACTATTTCGACACGGGTCGCTTCTAGGCCTTTAGGTCTTCGTCTGGCCGAGAGCCTCAATCTCCAGCATCGCCACGCCTTGAAATCTCACCGCCGCCTCACCGCCGTACAATCCATCGGCTTCAAGACATATCCCCGAAAAGCGCAAGACAAGATGCCCGGAATCCCGGACCTCATGCGGGTCCACGACGACGATGGCTCGGTCCTCGCCCAGAAGTTCGGGCCCGGCGTGACCAACTACTACTCGGGCTCACCCCTGAACCGCGTCTCATTTCTCCGCGACGACAACGCCTTCCTCTCGCGCGCCTTCACCTCCCCGGACGCTCAGTTCGTCGCCCTGAACGAATTCGCGCCGCTCGTCACCGATGCGACCACCCTCAAGCCCATCCGGCTCGAGGACTTCGTTTCTGTGTCCGGTCCAGACCCCTTTAACAAGTCGATGAAGGACACGATAGCCGCGTACGACTCCAAGGCTACGAAGCCCCTCGTCGTCTTTCTTGGGATCAGGGAGGACGAAGTGTCCGAGTTCAAGATCCGCGAGTTCCAGGGGTGCCCCTGGTTTGGCGTGGACCTCACGCCGAGGGGGACGTACGCGGATGCGGCGAAGAAGGTGATAGAGAAGCTCACGAGCAACGGGGCCTTCTTCCTCCAATCGGCGAGGCAAAACACGCTGAGTTCAGAGCTCGGTAAGTCGTCACCCGCAACTTCATGCTCTGGCTCCTACAAGCCAGTCTTCTCATCCTCTAACTCATCATCACAGCGGCGGTATACGGACAGGCGAGAGGCGTGACGGACTGGAACCTCCGCAACCAGTTCTGCGCGGGCTGCGGCCATCCCACCATCGTCGTCCACGGCGGCTACAAGCGCGTCTGCCCGCCCACAGACCTCAACGGCACCGAGACCCCTCACGCCCGCGGCGACTGCCCGTCGCGCGTCGGCATCTCGAACATCGCCTTCCCCCGCACCGACCCCACCATGATCGCCGCCGTCGTCTCCGCCGACGGCCAGCGCGTGCTCCTGGGCCGCAACAAGAAGTGGCCGAGGGGATTCTACAGCACACTGGCGGGCTTCCTCGAGCCGGGCGAGGGCATCGAGGACTGCGTGCGGCGCGAGGTGTGGGAGGAGAGCGGCGTGAGGGTCGGCCGCGTGATGATGCACTCGAGCCAGCCGTGGCCGTACCCCGCGAGCCTCATGCTCGGCGCCGTGGCGTGCGCGCTGCCCGACGGCGAGGGCATCCACCTTGGCCACGACCCGGAGCTGGACGACGCCAAGTGGGTTTCTATTGAGGAGGTGCGCAAGGCGCTCAAGGTCCCGAGGCTGTTGCATGCCAGCGCGGCGACGAATGGGGCGGAGGTGGACAAGGCGGACAAGGCGGACGACGGCTCGTTCTACCTGCCCCCTCCCACGGCGATTGCGCACCAGCTGCTGCGCGCTGTTGCGGACGGGTGGGCTGGCTTCGCTGGCACTCAGGCCTCTCTCTGAGGGCTGTTGCCCGGACGAGTTACTGCATTCACGAGCCGACGATCCTTTTAGATAGAAGGCATGGGAGCCAGGTGGAAACGCATCGGTCAGATAGATTGGATGCCTGGCATTTCACCGGGGTCATGGTGTTGGTAGATCGGTAGTTCATAATACGCGTTCCAAATAGCAAACCGTACTTCTGGTGATGTTCGGGCGACGCTCTGCTCATACGGCGGGGTAATACCATATTATCGTCCAAGCCCTTATCATCTAAAAACTGCCGTGCTCTGTGGAGAACACTGCAAAAATTTCGACAATAAAGCAGGTCGAGCAACCAAGTACGAGGAGAACGCGCTCAGCACCGTATCACCAGGACATCAGAATCTACGAGCAAGGCGTCTGGAGACACCCTGCAGTAACCGAGCCTGAGCCCACCTCGCACCGCGAGCCCAATGCGCAAGAGCACGCTCTACGGGCAGCAAATTTCATATTATGCGAGTTTATAAAGAAGAAATGTCGAGACCACCCCACAGTCAGAAACCTGGAAGACCAGACGTCAATGGCTGGTAAGGAAGAGTGTTCCCTTTACTCAAGGAGGCCGGGAACGGAGCGAAGCCCATTGAATATTTTCAAAGAAAAAAGGGTCAACACTCAGCGAGCCGTCAATGTGACGGAGCCACCATAGGTAGAATTATTTCCTCCCGCATATGACGATGTAGGATGGAAACAACCCAACTGATGATGGGAGAAGGAAAAGAAGGAAACAAGCAAACCGCGGGCTCGCGATCGAACTTTTATGGTCGCGCCGCGTGGTGGGGCACGGCGGCTATGGTTACATAAGCCGGTGGTTGCCGCGACGGCGAAGGACGCGGAAAGTCTGAACGGGAGCCAATGACGGCACTTTGTCGGCAGAATAGCGTGGAAACATTTTTTTACCATCGACGTCGTCGCGAGAAATCCGAAAAAGCTCTGGCTCATCGCATGTTCTAATAGGAGGGAGGTGCCCACTCTTCAGGCAATAAGGATCTCATCAACCTCGAATACAGCGCGCCCACCACACAGCTTCCAACCCACCCCACACCACACAACATGTCGATCTGGGATACCTTTACGGGGCGCAAGTCGTCGCCGCAGCAGCCGCAGCAGCCGCAGAGCCAGCCGGCCGACAACGCCGGTTCGGGCGCGAGCTACTCGCAGGGCTTCGACCCGACGGAGGGCCAGGGCGTCGAGGCCTTCCTCAAGCCGTCCGCCTTCGCTGACCCTCAGTCCTTCCACCCGCTCGCGGGACTCGACACCGACACGCTCGAGTACCTCTCCCTCGATGACACGGCGCTCGCCGAGGGCCACACGGTCGTGCCGTCGCGCGGCTTCTTCGACGACCTCTGCTACGGGACGGGTATCACGTACGTGTCAGCCCTGGGCGTCGGTGGCGCCTGGGGTATGCTCGAGGGCCTGCGGAGGTCCGAGGGCCAGCCCCCCAAGCTGCGGCTCAACTCGGTGCTCAACGGCGTCACCCGGCGCGGGCCCTTCCTCGGCAACTCGTGCGGTGTCATCGCCATCGGCTACAACTTCATCAACTCGTACATCGGGTACCTCCGCGGCAAGGAGGACGCGGGGAACGCGATCCTGGCGGGCGTGCTCAGCGGCATGGCGTTCCGGTGCACCAAGGGCGTGAAGCCCATGCTTGTGGCGGGCGGTGTCGTTGGTACGGCGGCGACTGGTTGGGCGGTACGTTCTGCCCCTTTCCATGATTTCAACCCCTGATGAGTGTTGCGCTTGTTGATACTTATGCTAACATCTTTGATAGATTGTGAGGCGAGCTTTCGCCCCTGAGGAGGAGAAGGTCGCCGAAATAGCAATGTGAGCAACGGCCACATAATCCGCTTTTTCGTTCGCTACTTTTCCGACACCGCCAAGAAAGGGAAAGCGCTTCCCTTGCGTCTCGTGCCCGGGAAAGGAGACGGCGGCGGGCACCCCACCTCGCGGGCCCCAGCAACGCTACCCCGGGGCCTCGCGCGGGTGCCCACGGCACAGCTCTCTGCCGCTCCCGCCCGTATGACACGGCGACCTCTCCTAATCTCTCCTCCGAAAAATAATCATGTACAATAGCTGGTTGGGGTTTTTGTATCGTCTTAGACCGCATAGGCAGTGGGCGTTGAGGGTTTTGATTCATGAGATCGTTCGGGGACAGCTCGAGTGCCCCGGAGGATAGAAATTGTAAAAGAGCGCAGCGCGTCGCTCCTTCCTAATGCTGTGTTTTGTGCCCCTCATGTTCTCGTGAGCATTTTCTAAGGCAGTGCCCCAATCACCACGAAATTGCTACAGCCACTGCCCCAGTCCTGCCTGAATTCCCATTCCCGGCTGTCTATTTGAAGCCTGCCATTTCCCGTCATTGTCTAGGAAACTCCGCATCATACATCTCGTACCCTCGTCGAGATACCCCTTTCTTGTCGAAGCGCATCGAAGGTGCTGTCTACTCTATACGCACCATCGGGCTTTACAGCTCGCCTTTTCGCCAAAACACACGAGACTCTCAATCCCTTGGAGATATTGGTTTGTAACCTTTCGACCTCAGGCACCATACCGCCCGTTCGCTAACTGGATATCCAATACAAGGCCACCTTGTGAGGTCCAAGCCATTGGCCCCCCGACATCATAGCTGCCGGTCGGCAAGGCGCGAAATACCACTCACGAAAGTGGCTGCTCGAGCTCATCTTGGGCAAGACTGACAGCGCGGAGGCTGACCCCAAGAAGAAGCCGAAAACCAACTCCGTATCCCCCTACTCAATACCCATCCCGTCGCCTCACGACCGTCCCAGCTTCTGCGAGATCTTCGATGAGTGGATGGTGGATTACTTCCACTTCCAGACCCGCCCGGCGAAACCGGACCCGACGGTGACGGAGCTCACGGTGGGCGGCCGCTCATCTGAGAGGATCGCGACGTACGGCGACGGCTCGACTGGCATCCTGAAGTCCGACTGCTTCGGACGGACGTATCTTGTCGACTTGGCACTAAAGCATAACGACTCGCTGTTCGAAGACAACCTCAAAGGCAGTGAGATAACCGAGTTGCTGATAGAGGACTACGGACGCCGCAGGGATATGTTGCGCGCGTGGTGGGAGGACCCGGAAAACCATCGGGCCGCCTTAAATATCCAGCACCATTACGTGCTCGAGCTATACCGTCTTATCGATCCCATTCTCGCCAATTCTAGCTCTTCCCGAAGGTCTGTAGCTGTCCTCGGTCGACAATGGGAGGACTTCAAAAAAGGCATGAACAACAGGTGTGAAAAGAACCGAATGCTCGCCACGTCGGCTGCGGGCCTAAACTCGTCGTCCCGGGGAATGGCCACGGCCGGGCCGCATGGCCATTCGGCCTTCACCTGCACTTGTGCCAGCTGCGCTTCTGTCAGGTCTACAAACTTCCACCGGATGTCGTTTTCTGAGCTTGCTGCTATGGTAAAAGGTCTCTTCACTCCCGACGACCCTAGAACTCATAAAATGGCATGAAGTAAAAATTTGAACTAACACTGGACAGTTCCGCTTCAACTACGGACTCAAATTCCTTTCGGACAAGGACAGGAACCACGTGCCGTTCCACTTCGAGGCAAAGGTCCTCTTGTTGGACTTCCCTGAGCCCGGTTCATCCCGCCAGCCTCTCGACAGGGCGATGCCTCCCCACTAGCACGTCGAAAATATCCGCGTGCCTCTTGATTGCGACTGGCCGATGCTCAGGGAGTACCTCGAGGGCGCCTTCCCCGCCGACGACGACGCCTGTGACTCGTACGAGAGGTTCGTCGGGGGTGTCCTCGCGGAAAACCTCGTCAAGCTAGACAAGGAGACGCTCAAGCAAACGTATGGTCTCGGGCTCAAGAGCATCAAGAAGCTTGGGCCCCCTGATTTGTACGGGTGGCGGTATTCGAATCTCGCGAGCATTAAGAGTCCCTGCGAGATTTCCCGCAAGGTATACGGCAACTGCGAGACGGTAAAGGGGTTTCGGAATTTGATGGATCTCGTCGGGGCGCACAACACGGTTGTCCTGGCCCGGGTATGATGCCGCTTCCCGCCCCTCACCACCTACATTGATCTCCTTTTGCTTGATCGGGCAATTCCGCTTCAACACCATTGACCATGGAAGTTTCTAACTTAATATTTATGCTACTTACAGGCCACCACCACTTCCTGCCTGCGGTCCGTCTCGCGGATGGCTGATGCAGATCGTTTGTGGAGGGGCGAGAGCGGCGAGACTTGAGCTTTGAGGCTGAATAGGGGCTGACGGGGCCGGGCCGGGTCCTGATGGCAGGTGGAGGGAGTGCAGTAATCCCCGTCGACCTGCCACTTAGCATTCCAATGTCAAAGGCAAAATCAGGAAGGAAGGGGATTTCCGCGAGAGTAACAGCTCAGTAGGGAAGCTGATCGTCGTCAATGGTAAAGACTTGCAGAATTGGCGGGAGTGGAGTGGTCATCCGTGTGGGAGATGGTATGTATTCAAATACGCGTGTCTATAATTTTGGACAATACCCTGGAGGCGTTATTTATGGAAACATATTTATTGCGTCCTTTCGAGGTTCAGAGGCCTCAAGAAGGGAATGGGGTGTTTTGCAAACAATGATACATGTAAGGACCTATGCATATATGGCGCTGGATGTCATGCCCGGATAGGTGTATTGCTCTTTCCCTGTAAGCCCAAGCCCTTACCATAAAGGTGCACATGCTGTTTGCACATTGTGTATACAACCGAGGGCTTTCCGGTCGGTTTTGAAAGTCGTGAGCACGCCTGAACAAAACTCGAAAGAAGGGAATACCCATTTCAGAACCGGCAATTGACGACGGACAGCGGCCACACACACATGCCTCTTCACACCCACACCCCGTGGAATGGCAACCTATTCCCACACAATCACCTACTTGGTCTCACCAGCAGTTCTACTTTACAACCGCAGCACAGACTCAAGGAGCTCTTTGGACATGGGGTTTATTGACGCTTGCCTGGCCTGCTGCGGCCTGAGACCCAAGAGGGAGGAGGGCTGGGTATATGCGGGCGGTGGGATTTACGTTCCGGGACAGCAGGTAGGTCGGGCTCTTTGGAGCATTTTCTTTGATATTCGTCTTGTTTGTTGCCTTCTCTCTTTTCCTTTTTTCTTTGGCACCTGAGTGTGGGGATGGTGCAGTTGTATTCGGGCGTGGGCCATCATTCACTGCAGCGTGGATATCATCAACACATCTTCAGGCAACGAGGGCGATGGAGCCCACTGCGGCAATGGTGGAGGTGTGAAGACGACTCAGCCGCTGGTTCACATAGAAAAACACTCCACAACCCCTATCCTTCTCCTCCCTCTCCCATGCCCCAAATACAAGCAAACCACTTTAGAAAACATCTTCTAAGGTATTCGCCATGGCGCCTCCACATCACCCCAAGTCGAACAAGCCCTTCATCTTCAATCCCGCCGGGACGGAAAAGCACGCCAGGTTCGAGGACGTCCCGGACGAGGACATGCCGAGCGGACACGCGAAGAACTTGTTCGGCTCGAAGGCCCAGTCCCAGGGAGAAGTCCACCATGGCCATCCTTCCGGAGAGGGCCACCGCGTTCCAATCCACCAGTCCAAGGACGGAGGCGATCGCGCGCATTCACTTAACACTCAGCGAGGCCACGCGGCCAAGGGGTCTACCCAGGACAAGAAGCCTGAGGAGAAGAGCCAGGAAAGGGCCCCGGCCGAGACTCACGAGCAGTTCTCTGCTCCCGGGGTAGGAGCGACCCCACAGACCCTCGGCGTGTTCCTGCACACTTCGGCCAACCCCACAATGGCCCTCGGATACACCCAGGGCTACTCGACTCTTCCGTATCAGGCAACCACCCAGGCCGGCCCCGGCGCAAACATCGCCACACCCTCGAACGGCCACGCCTACCATCTTGTCTCCCAGGACCCCAGCCTCGGAGCAAACCTCGCCCTCAACACCACTTACATCGGAACCCGAAACATGACGTACTCCCGCGACGCGGACTTCCAGCACGGGGCGCCGCACAACCCGCAGGGCCTGCACTTCCAGCCGCCCGTCCCGGACACGACCTACGGCCCCATGACGCACACGTACGTCCCGCGCCACGACGGCTTGGCCCCCCAGGTCGGCGCGGTCGGAGGTCCTGTCCAGGTTTGTTACCCTCACTACTACGCCCCGTGGCCCGCCGCACACGTCCCGGTCGCGACGCGCCCCGCCACTGCGCTGGTCCCCGTCGCGCACGCGAGCATAATGCCTAGCGGCGCCTTTTATGCAAGTCGATTGATTCGCGCCGCCCCCTTTGTTCTTTTGGTTTGGTACCTGTTTGGGTGGGAGCTCGAGGTGTTGGCGTGGATCGTCGCGCTGCTGTACCTTTTCTGGCTGCTCGTCAGTGACGCCAGTTGCCATGTTTCGCGAGGTCGAGTCACGGTTGTTAACGTGCAGTCTCCGCAGGTCCCTCTCCAGCCTCAGGTCACCCCGAGCCACACCCTGACCGTTCACCACCAGGCTCCGGTCCCGGCCTTCCAGGCGCAGGTCCCAAGCCAGCCGGCCATTTACTTCGGCGGCCAAGCCACGCCGGGCTCGTACCCCGTCCAGCCAGCCCAGGTCCCGCCCATGTACGCCGCGGCGCCCGCGTTCCCCAGCGTGCCCGGCTCCGTCACGGCGCACCTGCCCCCGGACGTCACGGGCGTGGGCAAGACCATCGCCGAGATCCAGGCCCACCACCACGACATCGCCATGACCAACGGCATCCATGAGCCCGAGGACTTCCAGCCCGCCAGCAAGGACCCGGCCAAGATGTACTACTGCCGGGAGCTCGACGGGAACTGGACCCTCCGGTCGCGGTACTCGATTGACAAGATGGGGGATTGGCGGTGGTATCAGACTCCCGAGGGGGTTTTTTACGCTGTTCGCCTTCCGAACTGAGGGCTGAGGATACCCATTGTTGAGACGGCAAGGCGCACGGCGCAGGTTAGTTATGCCATCTCCCCGGCCCTCTTCATACTTTATCAGGCAAGCTCTGACGATTAGTTCTTAGTAGGGAGTTCAGGTCTAGTCGCGAGTCGTTTTTGAGCCTGGTTTGGGCTCGGTCTTGTTTCGTTATATTTGAGGATGGCCAGACTGAAGGCCCAGGCAGGTGATTTGTCGGCAGGAGGGAGGACAAGGGCAGAGCAGAGGTCACGTACCCTAAGATGTAAATAGGTTATAGCCACTTCTGCTTGCCACCAATTCCAATGTTTGTCGTTCGCGGAAGCAACTTTCTCGAGGCGGAAAGCGCGCGCATCTTCGCCCGAATTCACCCTCGGTTATCTGCCGAGGTCGGGATGTAGCCATATTGGTCCAATAGCCCCGATAACAGCAAGTATTTCGGGCGTATTACTGTGGATTATGAAGCACATCGCGCATATCCTGTTATCGGGACTAACCCCGATGTCTCGGGTATTCACCCGTCATTGGCCATGACGTGACCTCGGACCATCACCAGCTGCATCGTCTCATACCAGCTCAAGACGCGATACCCCGTGAGGCAAACGTATTCATCTCAAGCCCATAAGATCCGAAATTCACTCCAGAAAGCACACAGACTCATCGGATACAACGAATACAGCCTCACGCCAAATACCAGAGACACCACCGCAAGATGCTCTTCATCGGCCTCACGGGGTCCATAGCGACCGGTAAATCCACCGTCTCGCAGATCCTCTCCTCACCCCCCTACTCCATCCCCATCATCGACGCCGACGTTCTAGCCCGGAAGGTCGTCGATCCAGGAACAAAGGGGTACGACGCCATCGTGCGGCACTTCCTCCCCACGACGCCGGACCTCCTTGTGCCCGCCTCGAAGGATATGCCGGAGGCGGGGCCGTCGGGCAAGGGGCGGCCACTGGACAGGGCGGTCCTGGGTCGGCGAGTCTTCGGGACCAGCGAGGAGCGCAAGGCGGACAGGGCGGTCCTAAACGGCATCGTGCACCCCGCCGTGCGGTGGGAGATGTACCGCTCAATAATAAGCTGCTACCTCCGCGGCCACTGGGCCGTCGTCCTCGACGTGCCCCTCCTCTTCGAGGCAGGCCTCGACCGCCTCTGCGGCGTCGTGACCGTCGTCGGCGTCTCGGACCCCGAGATCCAGATGCGCCGCCTCATGGACCGCGACGCGCACCTCACGCGCGAGGACGCGGAGAACAGGGTCCGCAGCCAGGGCGACGTGCGGCTCAAGGCTAAGAGGGCTGCTGCGCGGGGGCCCGGGCGTGGTGTTGTGTTGCTCAATGACGGGTCGAGGGAGCAGCTGCGGGTGGCGGTCGCGAGGGCGGTGGGTGAGCTCGAGGGCGCGAACCCGAGGTGGCGCGCGTGGCTGCTGCTTGCGTGCCCGCCGCTGGCGCTCGCGTGCGGCGCGTGGCAGTATTGGATGAACGGGAGGATCAACGAGAGGTGGAGGGCTCAGGAGAAGGAGGTGCTCGCGAAGCTGTGAATGTCGCGCGGGAGCTATATCTATGCATGAATAAGGGAGGCTTGCGGCGACCCTTGTGTTTCTAGGATCGTCGGTGCTATTTTATCTGTCTGGCGACTGCTTGTTTACTCTGCTCTAGGTACATTGGAGCCATTGAATGTCAATACACAACAATGCGATTTTTGCTCGTACTTCTGCTTGGTCTAGTTTCGGGGAAGGTACGCCTGTCCGGTCCTACCCTACCTCCTTCCTCCTCTTCCGTGACGCGGTGGGACGGAGTCACCGTGCCCTGGATTTTAGGCAGCCGCTAGAGGATCCCAACACGCCTCGAATAATGATACTCCCATTCAATGTCATCTTATTCTATTCATCACCCGCCTACAATGCATCGTTGACACGAACCCACCTGTCCCGTGGAGTCCCTTGTCTCTCCGGACTGGACCCAAAGACTAACCATTCCCTGTCACGACCACAGCCTCTCTCCCTCAAGCCTACACACCTCTTTCCCTACCATACGCCATGGTCAGAAAAGCAGCAAGCGAAGGCCCCTCGCTCTTCTGCGAGTGGGCCGTTGGATCCACCATCGACTCCGCCGTCCGCAAAATCCAAAGGGAGCGGTTCGAGAGGGAAAGCGAAGAGGCGCGCCGCAAGCGGGACGTCATCAAGGTCGAGCTCACTACTGATGATGAGTCCGAGACGGACTCCGTGAGGGTCACGTATCCCCGCAAAGGCACAAACGGTGGCGCCAAGGGTGCTACAAAGAAACCGCCAGGGACCAAACAGGTTCGGTTCGAGAATGAACCGCTGAAGCCTGCGCTGAAGAAGAAAACGAGGGGCAAGCGGAGGGATGGGTCTAGCGGGTCGGACACGCTTGTCACGGAGTCCGAGTCGGGAACGGATTCTAGGTCTGTAGACACCACTACAAGTGGGCCTTCGGATAGTGACGCAGACTCGACTGATACTAGCTCGTTTAGACGCCACAAGTCTCGCAAGTCCCGACGATCGAAGGGCGCAAGCTCCGAGGATTCAGACGCCATCTTCGATAGCGGGTGTTCTGATTGCGGGAGGGATCTAGCAAGGCAGAAAGCGAAGGAACGGAAGTCCAGGAGCAGATATACCAGCGATGGGGAGTCCAGTGGGTCCGAGAAAGGCCGCCGGGCCAAGAAGGACGAGAAACATGGGCACTCGAAGGCACGTTCCAGTCGGAGTTCCGGCTCTCACAATGACGGCCCCATTGACGTCGATCTCGACCCAGATGTCTCCGAAGACGAAGGGAAATCGCGACGGCGCAAGGAGAGCCATAAGCACAAAACCAAAGGCACATCGCCAAAAGACAAGGTCCGTTCATCGTCGAGGGACCGGAAGCCTGCCCTCTCATCGAAGCAAAAGGTGTACCCAGAGGCCATGCCCGGCTCCCATCCGCGGCGACCCAATCTCATACGGCCAATCCGCGCCGAGGTCATGCAGGTAGAACACACCGTCGAGGGGCCCGAGGATCCCCGGCCGAACGCCTTTGTCGATGAGCGCAATAATGTCGTGAGAGTTTACCATGGCCCGGCGTACGGAAATCTTTTTGGCAAGCTCTACCCTCGCCGGGACCCCTCGCAGCGGCCTCTGCCCGTTGGGGTCCCACATCCCCTGGACAACCCTTACTACCACGGCTTTATGGCCTCCCAGCAACGGGACCACCTGCTGTCCCCGACGGGCCACATGCCAACCACGCTGGGTGTTAACTATTCGTCGATCCCGGCGACTGCCGGTCCAGGCCCGCAGGCGCAGGCCAACAATCTGACCGGCGGCCTCTGGGGTCTCGAGGACGGCACCAAGGCCAAGGCCTCGTCGTGGACCAACAACATCGGACCCCCAGCGCCTAGTGCGAGCCTTAGAAAGGCCAACCCTACCTCGCGGTGGGACTTCGCAGGCTCTAACAAAGAGGCCACCAGGGACTTTTCGAGAGGGAGTAAGAAGGACGGTGATGGGAATGCCAATGATGACTGGGGAAAGACTGGCAACTGGAATACTGACGGCAATATCGCGGCGAACGACGACTGGGGAAACGATAACACAGTGGACGCCGGGGGCAACCAGAGCCCTCAGAAGTACACAAACGATCAGACCGGCGGAAACAACAACTCCTGGAACAACGGTGGCAACGACAACACCTGGGACACTCAGAACAATGGTAACAGCGAGACTTGGGACAACAGCGGCAACGACAACTCCTGGGACGCTCAGAACAACGGCAACAGCAACTCTTGGAACAACGGCGGAAACAATGACACCGGTAGCTGGGGCGCTAACAACACCACATGGGACGCGGGCGCCCAGGACAACGGATCTAGCCAGAGCGCCTCGAACAACGTGGGCTTCATCCCGGGGACCGGCGCCGGGAGCCCGCCCGGTGGCGGCTCGCAGAACGACAATGTTGGCAGCCAGGGCTGGCCGGGCGGTGGGCGGAACCACGTCCCTGGCGCGTGGGGCGCGGAAGGGTTTCCGGATTGGGGGGATGCGACGGCTGCGCAGAGTACGTGGAAATGATAGGTCTGCGTCGGGAGGGGTTTGGCTGGGATGGGTTGTCTTGGGGGGTTCGGGGTTCCTTTGGCGTTTGGGGTCCGGGTCGTTTTGTGTGCTTTTGGGCTGGGGATCTGGGTGGGAAAAGTAAATCACGAGTTACATGAGTCTTCTTCCATTCGATTTGTTTTCCTTCTTCTCTCTCCCCTTATCCGGTTCGCTGCGACTGCGGCTTGTCCCCGTGGGAGGAGTATTCGGCTGAAGACACGAGTGCCACCGAGCCCTTGTCTTCCTGCCGCCTCCCTGATGTCTATACGCACGCGGGGTTGGGGCAGGGAATGGCACTGGTTTCAAGACATAACATAATGTGGCCACGGCTACAATCTTCTGTATCAATAAAACTCGTCACGAATTGACTGACTTCACATAAGCCCACAAGCCTGTACGGAAACCGAATGGAGATGTTCAAATTCCTCAACTAAGACCTACAGGGGAGGGCCCAAAGGACACAACCCCAACTCTTGCACATAAACGCAAACCTTCTTGACTCTCCACCCCTACCCCCTCTCACCTCCCATTTTTGGTCTCCTCAAGACAATCTCCACTGCATGACACAGAATCCCATAACGAACGAGTGAACAGGACAAGGAGACAAGAATGAGTAAGAGGGGCCGTTCATAGGCCACTCTTTACTCGTCATCCGAGTCGTCGTCCTCCTCCTCAGAGGCCTCGGCGAGCCAGGTGAGGAAGGGCTCGGCGGCCTTGCGCACCTTCTTCGACGTGGCGAGGTCGACGTACTTCTTGCTGGCCTTGGCGCCCCACTTGGTCACGACCTCCTCACTCACGAGGTCGAAGTGGTAGTAGAGCTGCAGGATCTTGACGAGCTGCGAGTACAGCTCGGGCTTGTCCTTGCCGTTGAGGCCGACGAAGCGCTCCGTGCCGCCGAGGAGGGCCTTCTCGTGGCGCTCAGACGTGACGATGTTCTTAAGCATGGCGGACCGCTTGGGGATCTGGGCGCAGATCTTGTCGGCGTCGAAGATGGTCTGCACCAGGACGAGAATCGTACGGTGCTTGGTCTCGATGCCGAGCTCCTTGGCCTTGACGTAGATGTCGATCGACTCGACGGCGTCGGCGCTGCCCTTCTCGGTGATGCGGTCCTGGATCCAGGTTCCGAGCTGGTCGTACACGGTGTTGCCGCCACCCTCGCCCTCCTCCTCCTCCTCCTCCGCCGCGAGGTTGAGCTTCTGCTTGAACTCGCCGGGGAGCTGGGCCTGGCGCGCCTTGACGGCGGCCTCGCTCATGTCGACGGCCCAGTCGTCATCCTTGGCCTCGACCTCCTCAGCGGCCTCGAAGGCAGAAGCCCTGACCTTTTCGAACTCGTCGTCGCTGCCGGCGTCAACTTCGACGACCTTGGGCTTGGCCTTGTCGGCGTTGCCGTTGGACTCGTCCGAGACGTCCTCGCCACTGGCGTTGCCATTGCCGTTGACGTGCCCCTGCTGCTTGGCGCGGCGGAGGGCCTTGCGCTCGGCCTTGTCCCGCTTGCCCTTCTTAGGCTGGTTCTTCACGATGAACCCGCTGAGCTTCTGGCGGAGATCAACGTCGCTTCGCTGGCCGCAAGCCTTGCAGTCAAGGACGATGTTCTCGTTATCCTTGATAACCACGTCGGTCTCGGGGTTCTTGCACTTCTTGCAGAGAACGAACTTGTTGATGAAACCGTCGAGGTGGTCCTGCAGCTTGGGAGCGTCGTGGGCGCCGTTGATGATCCAGCGGTCGTCGCGAGGATCAATGTTGGTCTGGGCGCCCAGCTCGAAGCCAAAGTACTTGATGAGGTAGGACCCGGGGCGAGACAGGGACTGAGCAACGCTGCTCAGGTTGATGATGACGGTCTTGATGCCGTTTCCCTTGCCTTCGATCTTAGTCTGGATCCTCTCCATCTTGTAGCGATAGAAAGCATCGCTGACATCGCGACGGACGTTGATGAGAGACATGATTGCGGTATTGGCTTCGTGTCACTCTTGTAATTGATCGAAGAGAGATGTTTGCTCTGCTCCTTTTCCAGAAGCAGCGTTGAAGGCGAGTTGAAGCGGGTAAAGTGGCCAAAGACGGCGGTAGGTCCGGAAGTTACGTGAACGGCAAAGAGGACATTAAGCTGATGCGTGTGGGATGAGGAGTTCGTGTTGAGCGGAGGATGTCAAGACTCAACGAGGGGCGTGGTGGTCATAGAGTAGATTGAGGAGAGGTGCTTGCTGATGGGCTGGCATTAACTCGTCAACCGTCAGGTTAGGTTGGGACCGGGACGTATAGTTTTGCGAAAGTGTCGCGGGTTCGGGGACTTGTGTCGAAAGACGGTGAAGGCTTCGTGCTGATACATAAACTGCTGCGGTGCCTCTGTATCGGACCGGAAGGGGTGCGGAACTACGACGATGGCGTAGTTGGTCGACGCGTGTAGTCGAGGGATTTGATCCGATGCCACGTCGAGTGGACTGGGAGCGGGTGTTGAGCGCGAGGTGGCGATAGAGTCGATGCTCCGTCGTGCTTCTCTTGCCTTTGCCTTTTTGATCGGGCTCAGGTGTCTTCACTGAAAGCGGTACAGCGGTTTCCGCCGGATTAATCGATTGCCAGTTCAAATGAGACTGTCGCGGCTGTTGGGGCGTTGATGATTGCGGTTTTTAGCGACAACTATCGCGGGCAGGCTGTGATGGTTGTTGGTGAAGGTGGGAAGAAACGGGAGAGACCGATGGAATGATTTGGGGTGGGAGTTTTAAGACTTGATTCCTGGGGCGCGGAGAAGGGAAAAAGGCGAGTAAGAATTTTTATGCGGAGCGAACCCCGCTGGCGGATGACAATGACGCTAAGGCAAAAAGTAGAGTGACTCCCAGACAATGCTCCATAATATTGTGGGCCGGCTACCCCTAAAACTCCAGGATGTGGCGCCCCCCCTTGTGGCCGGTCCACTGCTGTCGCGGGGCGCCCGCAGCGCGCAACGCCACCCAGTCTGCCCCTGTCCGCCGTGAGGGTGCAGCGGCCCAGCGAACCCTGTCCGAGCTCGGTGCGCGAGGAAGAGGTACCAGAACCTCGCACTCGGAAGCCCGACGACACGTGGGAACACTAAACCCCGAGGAACCGCCTGACTCCAACGGACGAGAGCGGCGAGACCCCAATCATACCCCAGGGCTTGACCTTTTTTTCCTGCCCACAGACATCCGCAGGTGCCGGGCCCGATATCCCTGCAGCGCCAGGGTGAGGGACGCTGCCGTGCATCCGAGATCCGCTGCTTTGGAACGAGGCAGGCGTTATCGCCGGGTTAGGCCGAGATGGTTTGGAAATACTTGTGCAAGTAGTCGTAACCTTTCGGTGGCGACATGCCAGCACGGCCGCGTCTTACAGGGTTGATGTCATTTACACACTTACAAATGCCCCCAAGGTTTCAAATCGCTGGGACAAGTGACTTCCGGTTACCGCTGAAATCAGTCTCACCCTTGTCCTAGACAACCATACGATATATTTACCTATTGCTCGATGGGCTCAAACCTTAGCAGGCACCGTTGCCCAGCGGGCCGGCTAGAAATCAACTGGTCCGACACCTCCATGTCCTCTGTCGTGGTCCTCGCGTCCGGCGTAGTCTTGAACCGGGAATACACCTCTCTCAGCAGCGTCTTCATCTCCGCCAGCGCCAGACTACCCGTGTATCCCCCGTTAGCTTAGCTCACAACCCCACAACGAACAAGATGAGAGACACGGGAAACCCGGAGAAACATACTGCTTGCCCACACAACCCCTTCCCCCACTCGCAAACGCAAACTGCAGCCTCCTCCTCTCCGAATCCCCCTCCGACGCTAGCCACCGTCTTGGCTCGAACTTCTCCGCATCGGGAAACACGTCTTCATTGAGCAAATGCACAGACTGAGCTTGGCAGCTGACGACGGTCCCCGCGGGGATCTTGTACCCATCGATGACTCCTCCCCCGGCGGGCGCATATCTCGGGAGAGACATAGGGATGGCTGGGAAACACCTTAGGCCCTCGGACACGACGGCCTCGAGGTAGGGTAGCTTATCCAGAGGCTCGCCGGCTTTTTCGCGCAGCTCCGCCCGGAGTCTCTCTTGGACATGCAATGACCGCGGCTGCGAGAGCTCCCACATGAGGAAGCACAGTCCGTCGCCCGTGGTGTCAATCCCCGCCGCCATGTGGTCAAGACACTCGGCGGCATAGTCCATGTGCTCGAGCCCAGCGGCCTCCGACTTGTCCAGCATGCGCCTCAGCAGCGTAAAACCCGCAGGGTCGGTCCGCTCGCTGGCCCGGAGCACGAACTCATCCGCCAGCGGCGTCTCGCGCGGCTTGGCGAAGGTGTACAGCACCTTGGCGATGATCCTGTGAAGCGTCGGGCTGTAGAACGCTATTAACCGGTCTGCTGGCTGGTTAGCCCCCCGTGCTCGTTCCGAGCATGTCAATCGTCTTGTGAAGGGGTACGCACTCTGCAGGCTGTCATCTGACGCAACTTGGTGCATCATCTCCTCGTCGTCCTTGTTTTCGAGGCAGTTGGTCCCGTACGGGTGGAAGAGGTGATGTGTCACGCAGTCACAGGCGTACGAGTGGAGGGCTACATCGTCAGCTGCTCGGTCCGCGGCCATTAAGGGTGTTTATCTCGAGGGGCGTACACATCTGGGACACCCGAATTAGCCTCCCCTTTATTGGGAATGGGTAAACCGATAAGGGGGCTCACAAAGATGTCTAGGCTTTGTCCAACAGACGCTTCGCATCTGGCGACGAACCTGGCCGCCCGCTCCCGGATCCCCAACATCGAGTCCGGCCGCATAACGTTGCTATTGGCATAACGGTCCGCGATGACCCTCCTGCGCTTCGCGTGCTGCGGCCACATCAATTTCCGTCCCACGATAGTAATCAAGGTTCGTGGATACTCACGTCACCCTTATTCAACGTGGTGAACATGGTCCTACAAGTTCAACATTCAGTCAGCGAGATCCCCCTACCCCCACCGCTCAGACAACCTACCTCCTACCGTAGACCTTAAACAGGTCATAGAACTCCGTCTTGTCGTATCCACTGCCACCAGAGCAGTAAATCTCCTTCACGGCCGCGGGCGAAGTAAACGACACCTCGTTCGGAGCGACCCTCACGACCGGCCCGTACCGCACGTGGAGGCCGTGGATCCACTCCCGCCGGTTCGCCTTCATCTCGTTCCATTTCAAGAGAAGCGACGTGAAGAGTGATGCCCTCGGGCCGGGCAGCTTCGCCAGGGGAGACGCGAGGTGGCGGGTCAGGTGGACTGCTGCTAGCAGGGCCGCGGCGGCGACTAGGAAGAACGGGGAGAGGAGGAGCATGGCGGGCGGTCCTGTGCCTTGGTGATGGTATGATTTCGCCTACCGTCAGCGTGGCTGGGGCTGTAATGAATTCCCGATGACGAGTTCCTTACTTGCGGTGAAGAGAGGGCGGCCGGTTTTACACGTCTCGTACGGAGATCGGCGGCATGCGGCGGGGAGCGTGTTATTCCGTCCTGCGGGGACAAACGGCACCACACGGCCTGCAGCTCCAATCCGAGCGCCGATATAGTAATGGCACCGACAAGGGTATTTCGTAATTCCGTATCCGGGCACAGGTTGGTTTCAGGGTCTGGCTCGTCTCAGCGGCGAGTCGGTCGGCATTCCGGCGGGGGCGGGGTCGCTGACGGCGGGGTAGTTTGAGCTGGTGCCACTGACGTAATACCCATATTTTTACGGATGAGGCCTGGACCACAGCGAACTGAGTCGGTGTGTTTTGGCTTCTCGGGGGCTAAGCGGGATTGTGTCAAGTCTAAGAGATGCATGGTGCTCGATAGTGGGAGGAACGAGGATTGGATGTATGAACCATGTATTCGCTTCCATGGTTGACTCTATCATTTTTGGAATACGCTGGTCCTCGCCCATAGGTGACGGAAACCATCAAGGGAATAGTGCAACGCCCGGCATTTCCCCCTCTCGCTATATACCGCTGAGGAACTTCGTCACCGCATCCGCAAACCACGCCCTCGATTCCTCCGAATCAACGGTATGGTTCGCCCCCGGAATAGCCCCCGAGAGCGGGCTCATACGAGGATTCTCCTTCCGCCAGCCCTCAACGAGCCCCTTCTTATCAATGTAGGACGGGACGTACTCGTCCTCGGCGGAGTGCAGCACCAGGAACGGCTTGTCGAAGCGGCCCCAGACTTTCGAGACGACGTCCTGGTCTAAGTCGGATGAGAAGTAGTCGTCGTTACCGCTAGACGGGTTGTTAGCTCTCAGCCCCCTACAGTAATCCATGACTTGCTTGGATTGTGGAGGACGAGACGAGGGGGCGGGGCAAGGGGGGGTGCTCACTTTTTTGTCGAAAAGGCGAGGAATCGAGAAGCGGAGAGCGGCGTTCCGGCGAGCATTTCCGGGACCCGGGCCTCCGGCATGCAATCATTCCCAGCTCCGCCAGCGACCATAGCCTTGGCGTGCGCAATGGACTGCCCGAGCTTCTCGTGGCCCGTCTCCGCCTCCATGGCCTCGCGGTCTGACACCGGGCCCTGGAGAATAAAGCCCTCAACCGGCTCGCTGTTATTCTTCTCGTAGTTGACGTACTCCATGATATCCTAGTAATTTGTGAGCACACGGCACAGGCTACGCTGTGCAGGACGAAACATACCTGGCTACCGGTGGAATGTCCCAGCAGGACAACCTTCTTCTTCCCGATGCCGCGAAGGTACTTGACGAGGGCAGAGATGTGGACCACGTCCTCGGCCAGACTCGAGGTCCCGTACCCTATAAAGGAGCTCTTCAGCCGGAGCTGGAACACCGAGTACGCGGGGGCCCCCTTGGCGGCGTCTAGGCGGGTCGCCAGGTCGTGGAAGTAGGGGACGGTATGCGGGCCGTCGCCGAGGCCGCCAATGGCGATGATGGCATTTGGCGCGTCGAGGGTGCCGCTCTCGTAGGCGCAGGAGTGGCGGGTTGGGGAGGGGTAGTAGTGGACCCGCGCGAGGAAGGGAGCAGGGGTCGCCATTCTCGCGATGCTTGGACGGAGGATCGAGGGTCTCACGGAACGAATAGCTTAGCGAGCAAAAGTATACGACGCGAATAGTCCAAGGGCTGCTGGAGATTGAGGTTTACGGTTACAGGCTGTATGGTATGCCCTTTATGTACCGCAAAAATAAATTGAAGGTGGTTGATGAGTTCAAGTGTTGTCGCACGAGGGTCGACGAGTGGTAAGCTCTTATCACTGCTGCTCTGAGCTGCCGGATCCACGTCTCCACTTTTATTTCCAGGCCCCGACCGCACTGTGCGCCGTCAGAGGCAGGCACCCACTCAGCTTCTTTTGTCATCACTCAACTTCATCCCCCATCGTCAAGTCCAGCGCAATATAGCGGGTCTCCACGATGAATATTGGGTGAATCTCACGATAATGCCCACACTCCACCGCCGACCATGGCAACCAGCGAACCGAACGCGGCGAGGTCCGAGCTGTTCCAAAAGGTTTGATCCCCCCACCCGATGCCACCGACCCGCGTCTCAACACGCTTCTCAAGACGAGACTAACGATACCAGCTGAAACCATGCTGCGTCCCCATCAGCAGGCTCGCCCTGGAGCCACCGACCGGCGCTGCGGCCTTTAAGAAGCTCTCTGACCTCCTCGACGAGCTCCTCGACATCTTAGGTACCCAGGCTGCCGGTCTGGACGGCAAGCTGGCCGACTACGTCTTCTTCCCCCTCTCCTACATCTTCCGCAAGCAGGACAAGTACCCGCCGCCAGTTCTCGAGCGTTCCATCAGATGCCTCGCTATTCTTATTGAGCGTGGCTGGGGAGTTAAGGGTATCGCGCCCTTCGTCCACCAGCTGCTCCTGCTGCTGGGCTTCATCATTGGCGGCGTGCCGACGTCAGGATCGAGGCATGAGATCTCGGAGGAGACTTCCCTTGAGGCGCTGAGGGCCCTGGTTGTGCTCTTCAGCGTCTCGGCGGCTTCTCCGGAGGCGACGTCCGCCCTTGTAGAACCGGCGGCTATTCCGCACCTGGGACACGCGGTCACCGTCGTATTGGACTCGGCGGTAAGCGCAGCGTCAGCGGAGATCCAGTTGGAGGCCTTGGCGGCTCTGGAGAGCATGTTCACCGCTGTAAACGACCATGAGGCGCAGGCGAACTTTTTACCAGGGACGGTGTCATCCCTGACGAAGCTCGTATCGACCCCGGCGAAGCAGAAGACGCGGGTCCTTGTGTCGGCGGTGTCGAAGCTGCAGTTCGTCCTGATGCGGGTGCTGGGTGACCTCCGCGTAGGCGTAATTATAGCCAAGGCGGAGAAGAGCGGGGAGGAAATCCCGAAGGACAAGCCCCTGACGCCCGAGTGGCTCAAGGCGACGGCGGGACAGGTCCGGATTGCCCTCGGGACGGTCCTTAAGCTGCGGGACCATGATACCGAGGCCGTCCAAGAGGCTCTTGAGGGCTTTTGCATCACGTTACTGGACGAGTGCCATTCATCACTGTCAAACTGCTCCGATATCCTGGTTCAGACGGCGGTGGTGCTCCTGTCCGAGGGGCGGCGACAGTCTATCCTGGACACGTCCCTGGAAGATCTAGCTCGGATATATCCGGAGCTTTCTAGCCACATAAAATCAGCAGCTTACGACTGGACGACGAGTCTCGCGCGGATAATGCAGTCCAGCGACGAGACGAGCAAGAAGCGCGCCATCCGACGTCTCGTCAATGCCCTGTCACTAATAACTTCGCTGGACATCCAGTCCCATACACTGGATGACCATCTAACGGCTTCCCTCCGTGATGCCGTCTCTCAGCTCATCACAGGCCACCAAACCGTGCCCAAGGTGCAGGACGAGGTCTCCATGGACGAAGTCGCTACGGAGACGAGTCTCATCACAAAGGACTCGCAGGCTTCGGTCTATAAGCCCATACTCTTGGAACATGAGAGTCAGAAGCAGACGAGAGAGTACATGCTAGAACTCGTCCAGGGTGTTGGCTCGCCGGCCCAGCGATCCCGAATGGCAAGGGCCCTGCTTGAGTATGCCAGACAGCCCACGGGCCCGAGCCATCTCGCGTCATACTGGCTATCGTTCAAGCTGCTCCAGTCGACGCTAAGCCAATCCGACGAGCTCGACAAGTACCTCGAGTTTTCCCTGGCTGCTAGCCCCTCCAACCCCATGGACGACCCGGAGGAGATATTCCGAGACCTCTACTCCTTTTCCGTCTTCACCCTCGACCCGGGCACTGAACTCACCGAGATAAACTGGAGGTTTGAGGCCGTCGCGCTCGAGGTGATTGGCTTCGCCGCCGCACGATCCGGGGAGGCCTTCCGCCCCGAGCTCATCGACGTCCTCTTCCCCATATGCACTCTTTTAGGAGCCGACCACCCGCAGCTGCGTCACCACGCGATGATCACTCTTAACGGCCTTGCGATGCATTGCGGGTACGGCACCGTGTCTGAGCTCATCATTGGTAACGCGGATTACATGGTCAACTCGGTGTCCCTGCTCCTCAACTCGCTGAGCATCTCACCGGCGGCCACAAAGGTGCTGATGATGATGATTCGCCTCAGCGGGCCGCGGATCGTGCCGTACCTAGACGATGTCGTCGCGGCGATATTCGCCGCGCTGGACAGTTACCACGGCTATCCGGCATTTGTCGACGCGCTGTTTGGCGCCCTGAAAGAGGTCGTTGAGCAGGGGGTTAAGTCTAGCGCGCTTCTTATTGAGGGCGGTAACGTCTCCAAAGTTGACCACCTGAAACGGCCGCCGCCGAAGCTTACGATGGACGATGTGGTCAAGGAGATTAAGGAGAAGGAAGAGAAAAAGCAGAAGAGGGAAGAAGAGGACAGGATGATTGATGCCGAGCTTACCTCTGGGCATCCAAAAGTACCGTGGAAAACACTAGGCAAAGACCCTAGAATAACCGAACTGGCCGACGACAACGACGTCCCGGATGAACAAACCACGGAACCAGAACCAGAAGACGAACCCCCACAGGACCCTCCCGAAGAAGAAAAACCAAAGCCAACGCCAACCTACACCCTCCTAAACAGCATCGCGAACCTAACGCAACACTACCTCACCTCTCCCACGCCCACCCTCCGCAAGAAGCTCCTCGACCTAGTCGGCACCGTGTCCCCCGCCCTCGCCGCGGACCCAGACGCCTTCCTCCCACTCGTAAACGACGTGTGGCCCGTCGCCGTCGCGCGGCTCTACGACGCGGAGCCGTTCGTCGCCGTCGCGGCGTGCGGGGCGCTCGCGGCGCTGTGCCGGTGTGCGGGGGACTTTCTTGCCTCGAGGCTTAAGGAGGAGTGGGGTAGGTTCCGGGGGTTATGTCGGCGGGTGAAGGGCGAGGCGGAGAGGAGTAGGGGGCACAGGGGCGGTGTCCCGGCGACTGGGGGCTCGGAGATTGTGATTCCGGTGATAGGGGGAAAGACAATTGCGCCGAGGTCGGAGGCGGTACCATCTGGTGGACTGGGGAGGTTCGCGCAGGCGGTCAAGGTCTGGGATGCTGTTGTGGAGCTGCTCGTTGCGATGGTGTCGCATGTTAGGGTTGGAGACGAGATGTTTGACGAGGTTGTTGATGTGCTGGGGGAGTTGATACCCGTGAGGAGGGACGTGAGGGAGGCGCTGGAGGTGGTTAACGGTGATGCTGTGTGGTTGAAGTTGTATGAGATGGGGGAGGTGGAGTGGAGGGGCGTGCCGTTGGAGGGAGAGGGGTTCGTGGAGTTGGAAAGGAGGGGATGAGTAGAGGGGAGAGGAGAGTGCTTCGGGATTTATGCGTATGCAGTCTATAAGATAATACGATAATATGATGGGATCGAGGGACGTTGTCGGAGTGCCTCGACTCCGAGCGCGCCACCCTGGTGACACTTGAGGACTCAAGTACTTCGGGATTCTAACACTTGACCGATACAATATACGAGTCTTGGATCATGTCGACTCTCCTCGGGAATACCACCTTTTCCTATGCGTGGATTTGGAGCTCTTCCCGTCTCCGTCCACGAGGGCGCCTCGACTCCGCTTCGCGGAGTCTTCGTTGCCGGCCGCGCAAGGTTACATATCGGGGGGTAAAGTTCGGGTCACCTACGTACAATTATTATACATACCGTATACGAAGGCATAATGAAAAATTTCCCTATTATAAACCGTCCAATCAGAATCGTGCATGAATTAGAGACCCACTTTCTGCTGCATACAGCCAGCGCCTCCCCAAACGCCCCACACCCTCAAATCGAACCTAAAACACCACCAACGCCAACCAAGGTAAGCATCGTCAAATACCTATACACACGCACGCAGCCCGTTTCCATCGAATTTGAGGCTATATACAGCCTCAAATCATTCGAATACATCATCAAACGTTTTTTCAGCTCCTCAAACGCTTGAAAACCGGGCTCTCAAGTGATTGCAGCCATTTGTGCGATTGACATCGTCCGCGCGCCTCACGCGTCGAGCGGCATTAGTCATCACAAAATACCCTATGCCTCTTTACTTGCTAGTATACCCATTTACTATACGTTTACTAACAGTTCGTCTAGCATCAACTAACATACATCTCGACACATTTCCTTCCATCATCATACACTACGTAAGCATACACATGCGCGGACCGTACGACCCGTCCACTAACCGTATACAGACCATGGCGCCCGTCCAATCGAAGCCCACTGCGGGCGAAGGCCGCACCACCCGCAAGCGGCTGAGGACCTCCCCGCCGCATGACCCGCCCGACCCGCACACCGAGCTCATGGACCCCGACATCCTCGCGACCAACCCGCCCACCCCGTCCGCGGACATCACAACCGACCCCCCCACCCGTGCCGAGTCCGTACAGTCCACACCCGGCCCGCACGGATCGCATCCCATGCCACCGCAGGTGTTCAACAGCACGTTCCTGCCGCACCAATCGCACTTCGACGTGCAGCCGTTCCGCCCCGCCGAGCTCACCGTGTGGGCGATGGAGTTGGCCCGTACGGCCACATCGGGAGTCGCACGCACCGTAGCCAGACAGGATGCTGTGGGCTACGGAACGCCCAAGCGTGTACGTTCACTACTACCTGCGGCACATACGTAATAGCTCGTATACTAACCGTTCATAGGAGCTCAAGCGCCTCCTCGAGGTGCGCACATCGAAGAAGACCCCGTCCGGGATGTTCGAGATCAAGACCAATCGCGCGCAGAACATCGACGGTTCGTGCCTAGGTCCGTTCCCTTACGATAGGTATACTAACCGTATATACGCAGCCATGTACGCACAGATGTTCGGTGATGAGCAGTACGACCCGTGCACCGACTGCGTGAAAGGCCACGGTCCGTTCACCGAGTGTGTGGTCCACCCGTCCATCGGCAGCGACGCGTGTGCCAACTGCGCGTACGGATCGTCGGGCTCCCGGTGCACGCTCCGCAAGGGTAAGTACGTCCCACGCGTACGTGCCGCTTAAGATCACTAACATGTCCGCGCGGGCAGGTTCCAAGAAGCGCGCGCAAAAGCCCAAGAAGTCGAAGAAGGGGGCGGCGTCGAGTGACGACGAACAGCCCGGACGGGTCGTGTACGTGTCGGCCGAGTGTGAGAGGCGGCTCAAGCAGATGAAGCCTGCGCACTGGCAGGCCATCGCGGAGCTGGCGCAGGCGTACGCGTCCGGGCGCTGGACGTACATGGAGGAGCCCGCCGACAGCGATGATCTGCCGGAGTGAACGGGACCCGTACATACCGTACGGGAGGGGGGGAAGACATACGGGCCGCACGCTGAAACGGGAGTTCGGTTTCACGTTCATGATTTCGTTTTGACACGTACGCATGCTACACGGGAGGCTTATATACGCGTACAGGCCGCGAAGCGGCACATCTGGCTTCATACCACACACGCTCAGGCGTACTGGCCGCACGGGCGGCACGTGTGGTATACTCACATTGTTTTGTTTTCTTTTTTCTCATCTGTCGTTTGATTTACCATGGAAGCAACGGCGCACTGGCCGCACGGGCGGCGCACGGAGGATATACTAATTGTGTTTAGATGTTTTTTTTGTTTTCGCCAGAGTACATGAATGATACGGCCCGCACCCTCTGATTACTATTGCTTCCCCTATACGTGACGACCGTAAACGTAACCGTACGTTAAGGCATCTCAACTAACGCCTCTGGATATACGACGTTCTCGACCGCGCGCCCCCCCTTGTCCCCGCATAGTACGGTTAGATTACGGACGTCTGTGACTCGTGACATCGCCACGTAGAACTGACCGTGAGAAAAGACTGGCTTACGGAGGTCGACAGCGACCGTACTAATCGATTGACCCTGAGCCTTATTGATTGTCATCGCGAAGCAAGGGCGTATAGGGAACTGCGACCGCGCGAACCGGATACCAACATCCTTCTCGTTTGAGTACAGTGTAATCCGTGGAAGCACATGCTCATGCCCGTGAAACTCGCTGCCGAGGATCTTTGCACGAATAACATTCGTATGCAGGCTAGTAATAGACAGGCGCGTGCCATTACATAGCCCGTCCGGCGCAGAGATATTCCGTAAGAGCATAACCGGCATCCGCTCCTTCACCCGGAGGTCCGCAGGCGGCAGACCCGACGGCTCGAATGACCGTAGTACCTCCTCGGACGGCCTGAACGAATCGTCCCCACCGTACCGGGTATTATCGTCATCAGGAGGCAGCGTATTCACTGAGAGATACGACCGTACGGTCCCTGGCCATAGCGAGGTAACCGCCTCGTTATGCTCAGCAGCGATACTATTCTGTACGCAGAGGATAACCCGGCTACGGAGCGCGTCGAGGTCTGTGCCAGCGGACTGGAGGAAGTCCGGCGGGAAGACCCTCGCGTACATGTCGTCAAGACTCGTAGCCGTCCGGATATATGAGGGGAGGTCGAAGAGGCCGTTCTTCGCCCGGTCGTACGATAGCTCGCGGAGCCACGTAGCAAAAGTACGGTTATCCTTATCCGCCGAAGCCAGGCGCATATTCTCCCGCAAAAAGAGAACCTCTGCGTGCCGCCAGATCGGAGAGGAGCGCAAAGAGGCGCGTACCTCACCGGCCCGCCCACCGCCGCGTACTACCGGTAGGGTCTGCGCGAAGTCCCTACCGAATAGTACAGGGATCCCGCCAAAAGGCTCAGTCGACGGCGACCCGTCAGGGCCCGCGCGGACGTCCTGCAAAGTACGGCTGACGGCTTCGATACAGTACCGATGCTGCATTGGCACCTCATCCCATACGATCAGGGACGTCTGCTGGAGGAGCGCGCCGAGCTGAGATGTACAGGTAATACGACACTGCGACTCCTCGTCTAGGTCGATCGGGATCTTAAACCGGGAGTGCGCGGTCCGCCCGCCAGGTAAGAGCAGCGCCGCGATACCCGAAGACGCCACACAGAGGACAATCTTTCCGCGCGACCGGAAGTGGTGACAGAGGCCGCGGTATAGGTACGTCTTCCCAGTCCCTCCCCACCCGTGTAGGAAGAATACGGGTGACCTGACCGCTGTTGTATCCTCGACTCGACATACGATCCGGTCAAAGGCCGTACGCTGGTCCGCATTAAACGTAGCAACGATACGCTCCCGCTCAACGCCCTCAGTATCGGTATCATACGAACGCTCCTCTTGGATAAGACGGTTGGCCCCTGCGGCGGCCCAGTCGAAGCGTACGGGAGGCAGACTATTAGCAGCCTGGATGAACTGGTCGCCTGCAGATACGATACGCTCGCGTAAAAGGTATAGGCCGTAGTCGAGGTGCGGATCCGTCAGCGAAGCAGGGAGGTCGGTCCGCTCGGCCACGTACCGGCGGAGGTCGTCACAGAAGCTCTCGCAGAATCTCTCCCACAGGCGTATAGGGTTCGTAATCTGATCTATAGTTATGCCAATAGCAAGAAGGTCCCGTAGCTGCCGGCCAGACGAAAAGTGTGCAGCCTCTTCGATCGCACGCTCCTAGTACCTATCGTCGTGCAAGAGCCCAAGAGCCTCACACGCCTCCTTAAAGGTAGGGTACAGCTCACCATTAATAGTACGGAGGTCCTCAAAAGACGTAGGACCCGTCCGAACCGTAAGCAGGAGGCGTAGGAAATACCGCTCGCCAGACGAAGGGTGCGCCCAGGTCATATGGCCGATCGACGTCTTGCCCCCGCGCTGCCTCCACACCCGCTCCTTGCGTAGCCAGGTATACGTCGCTGGCACGTCGCTATACGGCACCGTACGGGCTGCGGGATCGTTACGGTTGAGATCGAAGAACGCAGTAAGCGTTGTCGCCGAGCGGCGGAGGGCATCCTCGATCTCTGCCTCCGTAGCATTCTCGGCGAAGAAGACGTCGTGCTGGCCCGGGAGGTGTACGGCTAGTTGTTGAACGGGCGGATACTGGCGGTTAGGCGTGAATCCTAGCGTACGCCATACAGCCTCGTGCGGGCCGATATACCTACACTGGATATACTGCTCCGCCTCATCCCCCTCGATCTCTGGGTTGCGCTGTGCCAGGCGGATAGTAACTATATCAGGGCCCTTGTAGATGTACTTATGCACGTACTTCACAGCCGTAATCATAGCGCACACCTCCACGTTAACATGAGCGCCGTACCGGAGTGTTAGGTACGGGTTATATGGGACGACGCGGTCGTTGCGGAACGTGTACATCCGGCCACCAGCCCACTTAACGAAGGAAGACGTATCTCGCCGGCGGTAAACAGGATACCCGTCCTCGTTTGTGACCGTCTGGTCCTGGAATGGCTTCGGGAAGTACTTACTACACCTACCCTTCTCCATACAGACCGCGCGCGGGTCAGCAGAGCCGCACGGGCTATGTAGCATATTATCGGTCACGATCTGCAACAGTGTGCCCGTAGGCTCCATCTCTCGCGTAGGCATCTCAGCGCGTACGACTCGATCGACCTGTTCAGGGTCCGAGAGGCGCGCGCGGTCATCAGGATGGAGGAAGAGGAGAAGGTGTAGGTGGGGGAGGCCTCTCTTCTGATACTCGATAGTATATACAAAGCCAATACAGGTCCCAAAGATGCCTGCACGGCCCGTGCCCTGGACCTTCGATATCAGGTCGTTCACCTTCAAGTTAAACACGCGAGATACGATATCTGGGCGGTCCGTAACATCCTGACCCGGTAGGAGCTCGTTTGTAATGTCTTTCCACCTTGGGTTCGCGGTAAACGTAATGAACAGGGACGGTCGTCCGCGGTTCCGTACGATCGCCATAGAGTGGTGGTACGACCGTGACATATAGCGCCGGTTGCCGATGTGAGACGCGGGGAGGATGATACGGCGACCAAGGTCACGACCATCAATCTGCCCAGACTGTATAGCCTCCCGTACTCCCTCGTACATCTCTGCGCGGATCGCTTTCTGCCCCTTTGTAGAGCGTAGGTAGGAAACGCGCTCCTGGTCGATCATTGCCCACATATCTACGACGTACTGCTGGAAAAGCGTACCGAACGCAAACGGTATATACCTCTGGCCCGCCCTCGTAAACATACGGTACTTGGCAAACTGACCGAGGGTCATATCGTCACGGCCCGGGCGGCGGTTGACCTGCCGCGTATCGAATCCAGCGTCTCCATGCGGCAGCATTAACGGATACGCAAGCGAGACGTAGTAAGGGTGCTTCGGGTGGACCTTAGCCCACTCCGTAGCCGGACCGCCGTCTTAGCGTCGACGGGCAACGGTCAGGTTTCTGTAGACGTCCTTATCACGCGGGTCGTCACCGGTCGGCTCCTCCTCGTACGCCTCGTGCCGGATAAGTCCAGCAACCTCCGGCGCCGTAGGCAGGTTATGACGGCGCTTGTCCGCGCCGCTGCTAATAACCAACTCCATACGGTAGTCGAACGCGGCGTTGAAGTTGCCTGGAGCGTCGAGTAAGGGCCGTACCTGTTCGAACGCGGAAAGATAACGGGCGACGTGCGGGTTATGCGCGTGTAGATACTCAGTAAGCTCACGTACGATATCCCGGTCTAGGCCGCTTGCGAGGTCCAGGCCCATACGGAAGTCCGTAGCAACGTGCGGGTCGTAGAAGTATATCTGCGCGAACGCAGGTCGCCGCCCGGGGCCTGCAGTCAGCGGACCGTGAGTATGGTAAAGCTGACCTTGGATGTGGAAAGCGCGCGGACCGGACGGGGCCCCGCCCCGGATGCCCTCGTCGCACCGGATAGACGTAAACGCATGCATAGAATTATACCTCCGGATATTCTCCCGGAAGAGCCTCGCACGGGTACTACGCCCAGTAAGCAGCTCACGCAGGAACGGCGGTAGCGCCGTCCACGTAGGCGGGTTGACGCCGCCCTTCAAGCAGCACTTAGAAAAGCCAAGCCGGCCGCCTCGAGCGCCCTCCTCGCGTAGGCTCCCCGTAGGCAGCTCGTCTGGCCAGAACTCGGCGTGACACTCCGTACACGTAGCCCCCATGACGTCTGTAGTATGACGCTCGTCTCGGACGGTACCGTCACAGCGGAGCCAGGCACGGTACCCCTTGAACGGCCGCTAGGGGCATTAGGATTATATCATACGGTAGGAAAGGGGGCAGCGTACAGAACGGTTGGGGGGCGGGGGAGCATGCCCAGGCTCGACGGCCGGCGCCGTCTGCGTAGGCACGCCGCGCGGCTCATCGACGGTATTTGCGGGCGGCACGGGAACCGGGCCTTGTATAAGCGGCGGTGGCAGCGGCGGCAGCGGCGGCGGCAGCGGCTCGACAACAGGCCAGACGGATAGGATGGGAGTAGCGCTGTCAGGGGCAGGCGGGCTCGAACTCGAACATACGATACGTTAGAAGACTAAGACGTACGTAAACGCGGTGCTTATACATACTATAGCGGCGACGCTTCGGCGGCGGGACGGTTGTTACGTCTCTTGTACGGAGCCTCCTAGTATTACCAGAAACCGAGGTAAGCGGCGCACGGGTGGCGTCTGACTCCCTACACCTGAGGCACCTCGCGTATAGACCGCCGGTCTTGCGCTGGGCAAATTCCGAGGCGTGGCGGCGCACATTACACCTAGTGCAGTGCTTAGTATCGGTAGGGGAGAACTGTATCATCGGGATAGGGCGGTAAGGACGTACTACGCGACGTGAGAGCGGGTAGTACGAAGCGATGTGAATGTGAGCCGGACCGTGCGGGTGGAAGTTTTCATTGTACGGCTAGTAAACGGTCCGTGCAGGACGCGCGGAGGACCGGTATCCGTTCTACGCCGAAAGTACGGCCCGTCACGCCAAAACGTACTAAAATGTAATTATTAGCCAATTGTACACACGCAACGTGACTGCGGTGGGTCTGGTTTTCAAAATGTCTGTATTTCCTTATGTCTTAATAGATAGATAGATAGATAGAATAGATAGATCGTCCATTGTTAGGACGTCGCCGCTTACTAATCAGACGTCATCCAGATTTATCGCCAAAGCGCGACAACCCAGGCACGACTCGCTATCACCATCGCGACCACAACCACGAAAGCCCGATCTCACACCGAACTAGCGGAGGAAAATACAACACATATAAACGATGGGTCTCGTAGACTATGCCTCGGACTCGGACTCGGACTCCGGGTCCCCCCAGCCGCAACCGGCCCCGGCCCCGGCGACCACGACCAAGGCTACGGCCAAGACGACAGAGGGCGCGCCGGGCGGGAAGAAGCCGTTCCGGAAGTTGATAGACCGCTCGGACCCCAAGAAGATACGCGTGGAGCTTCCCGGCGCGACGAGCGATGACGCACCGGCTGAGCCGCCCGCGAAAAGGGCGCGGACGGGCGGCGGCGCGTTCGGCGGGTTCAACGCCATGCTCCCGCCGCCGAAGAACGCAAACGCCGGGAAGAAAGCCGCGGGCGCGAGCGGGGAGGCGAAGCCTGTTGGTTCTGGACTGCGGACGGGGGCTGAGAGGGGGTTCGTTAGGGGGGAGGGCGGGGAGGAGAGCAAGGGGCCCGAGATACCCGAGGGGATGAAGAGGGAGGAGGACGTGAAGCTCGTGGGGAAGCCTCTGATGTTCAAGCCTCTTTCCGTCACGCGGAAGAGCGCGGCGAAGAAGGGGGGTGCGAAGAAGACTGCGCCTGCGCCTGCGCCGCAACCGTCGAAGCCAGCGCCGGCCCCGGCAAAGGAGCCCACGGCACCAGAAGAGGAAGAGCTCTCCCTCTTCTCCCTCCCCACCGCCGAGGACACCGCCCCAACGGCCGACCCCACCCCCCACGAGCCGTATATCCCCCTCCCCGAGCCCGATGCCCTCCCCGAACCGGAAACGCAACCCGCCCCGCAGCAAACCGTCTCATCCCTCGCACAAGACCTCAACCTCTCCTCCTCCGCGCACCGCGACCTCTTCGGGCGCGCACCGCCCCCCGACGCAGACTTTTTGACGTTCGATCTTTCAAAGGAGTACTCGAGGAACGAGGAGCTGCGGCAGTCGGGCGAGCTGCAGCCCTCTAGGCCGACGCGGGTGGCGGTGCAGGGTGGTGGGAAGCATAGCCTGCGGCAGCTCGTTAATGCTGTGGCGGGGCAGAAGGAGGTTTTGGAGGAGGGGTTTGCGAGGGGGAAGGAGAAGAGGCGGGAGGCGGGGGGGAGGTATGGGTGGCGGTAGGCTGTCTGTTGTACCGGAGTTTCAGGTTATCCTTTGTGGGTTTGCGAAGAAGGATAGGATGGTATGTCCTCTTCGGGAAGTTTGATGAATATGCCATAATAACACAACGAAGAATATACAAATGCCAGGCTGAACTCCCAAGTCCAAAGCGACGCCTCCCTCCCAATCCTGTCAGCACGTCTCGACGGCCGCAGTCCTCACCCCAAACCCCGCGTCCGAGAAAAGAAACCCCCACTCCCCCCTCGTCACTGGCGAGATATCCTCATACACCCTCGGCGTCGTGGGGCCCAACCTCTCGGACCTCCCCGAGCCGGGCCGGCGGTACTTCTCCGTCTTAGGTGGGACGAGGACCTCGTCTATGGAGGCGGACCAGAGACCCGGCTCGCGCTCGGGGCGGGCCGTCAGCTCCTCTTCCTCGTCCCCCTCGCTGTTGTCCTCTCGAGGGGTATTCTGCTTCCGGGGCGGATCAAAGGTTGTTTGGAGGCGGAGGGGCGCGGCTTTGCAGATGGGCGTGAGCGTCTCGATTGGGCTGTTGGGGAAGAGAATCATAGGGAGCCCGGCCTCTTCCATCTTGAGGTCAATCACGTCGTCGATTGCATCCTCAATCTCAGATAGTCTGTCCTCGTACCTCATCCCCTCAATAACTCCCACCCCCTCCGCGCCGCCATACGCCCTCCGATACATCCGATCCACCTCCCCCAGCGCAACCTCACTGACCCCCAACCAGTCGTACGACCTCAGGATATCCGCCCTCTTGACCTTGCGCCCGCCAGACGAGAGGTACAGGCGCCGCAGCTCGTCGACGGCGTCCTCGAGGCGGGAGGGGAGGCGCGAGCGCGAGTAGGAGGAGAGGGCGGACTTGAAGGTGTAGAGGCGGTCGAGGGAGTAGAGGGTTAGGCCCTCGGAGGAGAAGAGGATGTTGTTTTGGAGGAGGGATCGGCGGATTAGGCCGTCTGGGAGGAAGTACATTGAGGGCGGGACGGGGGATGGTAGCCAGTCGGTTCTGCTGGGGTTAGCCTGTCGAACCGAGCGGTATAAAGGGGGAGAGGGGGAGAGGGAGGAAGAGGGATAGGGTAGGTGGGTGGGGAAGGTGAGGTGCGTACCCTAGCTGGTATTTCTTCCTCGCCTTTCCCAGGACGTCCCGCACCGTCTGCTCGTCCTTCGGACTCAACACATCCCCATGAACCAGCCGCAGCCCACACAAACTCGGCGACATCGGGCCCCCGTCTGTGCCGCTCGACGCCGTGCAGGGCGTCATAGGCGGCACAGACACAGGCGTCGCCGGCGTCGCAGGCGTACACGGCCAGCTAGGCTTACTCCACCCCGACGCCCCCGACCCAACCGAGCACGTCGGGCTCGTCGCCGCGCTCCTCACGCTGGCCCCAGACGTCGGGATCGAGAACGACGTAAGGATAGGGCTGAGCCTCCTGCGCAGGCTGGCAGCGAAGCCGGGGCGCGGGCCGAGGGTGGGAGTCGGGGAGGCGGGGGGCGTGTCGGGGGCGGAGGGGGCCTGGTAGTCGCGGCGGACGGCGACGAGGGGGACGTGCAGAGACTTGCGGGCGAGACGGCGGGAGGCGTATTCTAGGGCGTCGTTGAGGTGGGTGGGGAGGTTGTGGGTTTCGAGGATGGAGGTGCCCGCCTCGAGGGGCGTGGAGATTGTGTTTTTGAGGGACATCTTTGGTTCTTGCCTAGGGCGCGGCAGGGAGCGAGAGACGAGACGGGTTTGTTAGGGGCTGATGGTGGGGGGCTGCAAAGACGTGCAAGTAAATGCCTCTTTGCAGTTGGTGCTCAGATGGTTCCCGTGAGTGATGCTAGTCGAGTGTCTCAGGACCAGAGCTGACCAAGGAAGAAACGTCAGGCGGGAAGAGTAATGGGACCTGGTGGGGACTTATATCCATCCGATACCGACAGTACGGACGAAAAGGCGGAGAACGCCCAGGCGAAAACCACCTTGGGCCGAGCCCAACCATGGTGACGTGAAACGACCAGGGGCGTTGTTTTGATTCTGGAAAGGGAGCGGGCAACGGTTCTGATGGGGGGGGGGGGGGGGTACCTCGTGGGGCCTGACCTACCAGAGAGCTGTGTCCACGGCGTTGTTGACAAGCCTAGACGCGACGGTGCGTGGAGGATTCGCCGCGATGCAGTCGCGGAGGGGAAGACCACCAACGGGAAGTCGTGGGAACACTCCATCGCCCGCCACTTTTCCGAAAACGTTCAAGGCGCGTTTTAAGCGCGCAAGCCCGTCACCTCGAATCCTTGAAGCCTCGACGAGAGCCACGAGAAGAGCGTCCCGGCGGGGAGGTGCCGTCACACGCAGCATAACACCTGATTGGCCCGTCTGTTCACCCCGGCGCCTAACGGCATGGTGGAGCTCGGAGGTGTGGGGAGCTGTTGGTCCACGGGGCCAATCAGGGCGTGGCCCGCCCCGCGCTTCGGGATTAGGTCCGTTTGTTCAGGCGCTTGGATCAGCGAGCTTATCTCGTTCTGTGGGATTGGACTCTTGCTCCGTTCTTACGAAGCATGCAGAGACGTTTGGTGCTCGCCATGTTCAGGGCTTTATCTGGCATCATTGCACCTTGGGAATGAGGAATCAAACACGGAGATGTCTCCTACATCGAAACCCATAACTAAGAAACCCCGGAGTCTACACCCGCTATGGGACAAGGCATTCCCGCATGTACACTCATGGTGGATGCTTACATTCCGATGACGATGCCCCAAAACGTCAATGGGCACCCGGACACCAAGCCAGAAACATCCCTGCACTCCAATTTGAGCCCTTCCACCACTGCACAACGTCCCCAGCCCATGCTCCGAAAACCGACCACTCGGACACATGCCCTGCCGCAACGGGTCCCGCCATTCACTCTCAATCCCCAATCCGTCCCAATCCGTAGATCCGGCGGCTACGAGATCACGCACGCAAGAATAGAACATCCCCACCCCCATCCCCATCTCTATCCCCGATGAAACGTCTATTTTTGTCTCGGGAGTATCAGAAATTAGAAGCGCGAGGTAAAACGTCAAAACACCGTGCGTGCATCCCCGATAAACCCCAAAATAGAGCTCCCACCCGCGTTTCAGGTATTTCCAGAACCCCGGGACGGGGCCCCGACGAGGGCGCTTACACGCTGGAACGACCGGCCTCTTGACAGGTCTAGACCGCTGACCGCCGGTCGGGAGAAAGGGGAAACGGGAAAGATGGGGACTAGAGACTGGAGATGGGAGACCTCTTCATGACGATAATAATCCCGTGGCAACGACCGTGCATCACTTCACAAGCACACACTCGGAAGGAAGTGCCCGACATCACGGTTAGAAAATACATTATTGCCCAATCTCGCTCGGGACCAATTACCTTTCAAACTGTCCCTGTCAACGCCCCCTACCCTCAAAAGAACAATAAACAAAGTCCAGAGGGACAGCAGACTAGAAAGAAAAACAACGGACCAGAAACACGGCACACAAAGCGCGCGTGCTCTTCCCTGGGAACAATAGCAATAAGCAATCCCTGCACACCCCATCCGATCCCCCCCTACCCTGCTTTTACCACACCCCTTCCCCCAGACCTACCCAAACGCCGCGCCCATACGCCTGTATCCACCTAGAAACATCAAACATCATCAACGTCGTCGCTTCATCTCCATCGCACCTTCATTTCCTGTATCTCGGACTCGCGCGCCACGATGGCCGCCGTCAAATCCTCCACCACCTCGGCGAGGCCCCCGCTCGCACCCTACTGCAAATCCGCGTCCGGGAGCGTGTCGAACGTCTCGAGGTCCGGCGACGATCCGACCGAGTTGTCCCAATCTAGAGGTCCATGATTAGCTAGCGAGCGGCATGCGGGCCTGTTGTGCACACTTACCGGATCCGTCGTCCTCGATCTCGTCCACCACAATCCGCTTCATTGCCTCGAGAACGTCTGCCCACGTCGTTAGCCCTAGCGTCGTAAACCGAACTCCGGAGGCCCCTTACTGTTACTGAGCTGGGCAAACTCCTGGTCGGGCCCCGCCTCCTCCGGCTCGACGTTAAAATACGCCGACGCCTTGGCAACCACATGCTGCAGCGGAATAACCATATCCTTCGCCACCTGCACCCTACGCTGGAGGAACTGGTCCCGCAGGAACACCACGCAGTTGATTCCCAGCTCCCGCGCCGCCGAGACAAGGATCTCCTTCCTCCTCTCGCCGCCCTCACCGTCGCCGAACACGGGCGCGTCGCCGTAGTCGAAGATGTACTTCTGGATGAAGTCCTCCGTGCCGTACCGGACCTCCCTATCATAGTACGACAACAGGTGCGGGGCCCACTTCGGAATCTGCGATGTCACGTTGAAGAAGATGGACCACGCCTCCACCGTCGAGCCCGGCTCCGGCGCGCGGCACACGCTCGTGAAGAACTCCAGGAACCCCATGCCCTCCGTGTTGTTGAGCTGCAGGCACTGAGTCGCAATATACACGAGTAGATGCAGTACGTGATCATCGTCGGGGCTCGTCCTGCAGTACGCCGCTGCAGCCCGGAGATACGGCCCGTTGTAGTGGTTCTGCATCATCTGCCCGAAGATATTCGCCCGCAAGGAGCTATATATCTTCGTATCCATTTCCGCCGTCGCGTTCGCGAGGCGCGTGATGATTCTGTTCGTAGCCATGGGCGCCTGGTCGATCTCCAACAGCTTGGAGACAAAGACGCTGCTTGCGGGCGTCGACGGCCAATCTTGGTGTATCGTGAGTACCTCCGTGGACGACCATGGCAGCGGATCCTCGCCGTTTAAGTACATCAAGAGCCGCGATTCCGGATTCTCCGTTATGCTGTCCACGCTGATCTTGTACTGGAGCATCCCCATCAGGTGGTCTGTAAGCGTGATGATGGCGTCGTAGCTCGGTGGCCGGTTGTGCGCACGTCGCAGGACGTTGGCCAACATGCGCTGGAAGCTGGGGTCTAGGTCAATGGAAGCGTCGGCCTGGATGATTTTGAGAAGTCCTGCCAACAGGTCGCTCTGCAGAAGAACCGCCGTCTCCAGCTTCCCTAGACGTGCGAAACGGTACATGGTCCCGAAGACCTCGTTCCATGACCGGATACTCGATTGGAATGACGACCAGAGCGTCTCCACAATCGTCTGCACTTGAGTAACGACAGAGTCCTGGCTGTAGAACCAACCCTCCGTCTCGTCATCGTCCAGCGCGTTTTCTGCCGTGCCATATTTAGCGGGCAGCTCCTTCTTGATCTTGGTGAGCGCAGTTATCAAGAGGTCGCCCGACTCGGACCTGACGACTGGCTCGGGGCTTCGCTGTACGAGAGCCCTGAACGCCTCTGGGCGGTCACGGAAGTACCTGAAGAAGTACAGCGCGCACCCTACACACTGCGACAATGCCCGATTCAACATGTCTTGGTAGTCGACAAAGTCGGGAACGTCCTTGGTCCTGCTGACAACCTGATCCAGATGGCCGAGGACCACATGCATCGCCAGCCTCTCGACTCGGTGATCTAACAAGCAGCCCCCATCATTTCGCTCGATGCAATGCTCGAACACCTTGCGAATGAAGGTGGCGTGGCCCGGGTCGAAGAGGCAGTGTCGACGAAGAAGATAGAGGTTCTCTGACCTGATGTGCTCTAGCATATCCTTCGGCATATCCACCTTCACCGGCACGGAGACGCTCTCCGCGACTGGCTGCAGGCTGCTGGAGCGTTGGTAGAACAGCATATAGGCGCTGTAATTCTTGTCATAGACGACACCGTTGGTTTCGTAGCGGAAGTCCGGGCCCCCAAAAGTCGAATTTTCCATCGTCTCCGGGTCCCAATGACTGACCAAGTCGTCGTTGAACTCGACCCACCGCTCCTTTCCGCCCCAGTAGGGTCGTTCGCGGATATATGAGTAGTAGTGGCCTGACTCGGCAGTTCCCGAGTGGACGAGAACGCCCACCAGCTCAAAGATGTCTTCCGGTCCGGCTTCGTCGGGATTCGTCAAGTACTCAACCGTGTACGGCCTCATGTCGATCTTGGTCGGGAAGGAGAAGTAGTCATTGATCTTGCTGCGCTGCATCGTCCTCAGGTTGAAGTCGAATCTCTTCAAGTGAAAGATGAGATTGTCCGGGATATCCTTCAGACAGGCGCTATTTACAAAATTAGCTTAGTCCCTGCTTGGAGTAAGTTCGGGGTACTTACCGCTTCACGGCATCAACGTGCCTGTCGCAGGTTGAGCATTTGTACTTGTTGTCTAAAAACGCGGAGTCAGCACCGAGCATAGAAGGCACACGCCGCTACCGAGTTGGAGAATAAGCTCACCTCCTTCCATGATCTCCCCACCAACATAGGCCTGCAGACTATCCTGCAGAGAGCTCTTCCCCTTGATGTCACACTGAATCGCCGAGAACGGTTCCAACCTCTCCGAGACGTGCTCGCACTCCTTCGACTTCACCTGCTGCACAAGCTGGCCGCCGTAAAATGAGCGAAGCGTCTTCCTCTCATCTGCGCCCAGGAGTTGAGCCTCCCAGCGGTCAAATAGGAGGTTGTAGAACTCGTCCACGTCCATTTGATTATGGACGTCGATCAGAGTGTCGTCGTAGGTCTTGATGGAGGCTGCCACAAGGCCGGGTTCGACGAAGCGACGGATGCTCTCCTGCATGTACGAGAAAAGCTTCTGCGTTTGGAAGAGCAGCCTCTGATCGTTGCTGTCTTGGATGCTGGCACCAAGCATGAACCGGCGGAAGTCAACGTTCATGAATAACTGGGTGAAGAGAGAATTCAAGTAACATGTGTTGGAAAGGTTTCGCATTCCAGCATATCCACACGGAGAGCGTATTGCCTTGGGGCGTTCGAATATCAGGGGAAGCTCGTAGTCATAGGGGTCTAACCGCGGCGTTAGCACGGCAGTAGCTCTGGGAATTAAGAACAAACGTACCCTCATCCTCCCTGTCAAAGGGAACCAGCTTCTTCAGATCCTCAAGCAGCCAGCGGAGTTGTTCGTCGTCCCCTTTGACAAGCTCGAAGACTATGTGATACAGCCGTTCTCGCCCATTGCGGTTCAAGATGACCGTGGGGACTGGATCGTACATGTGTTGCACGACGGGGAATAGATATCTCCAAAAGAGATCCTTTGCGGTGCCACTTAATTCGAGTTAGCCTCCGACAGTAACAATAGCAAGCATGTCTTGTTTGTAACATACACCTTGAACAGCTTGTTCGCCGGGTCCGCAATTGAGTCGTCGAGACTGATACAGCAATGCAGGAGACTAACCAATCCCCCGACAACGCTGTCACTCGGGTCAGAATCCCCGACATCCTAATGCACAGAGTAGATCAGCATGCGAATTGTCTATTCGGCGTCTCGAATGGCGAGCACTTACCTCAGTTGAGTTAAGCCCGAGCAACAGGTCGGTGCATTGTTCAGCGAGCCGCGGCAGATCGAGAACCGGACTCAGTTTGGGCAGAAGTTTGAAGATGAGAAACTGGATCAGCTCAAAGCTCTGAGTGCAGGAGGCCGGATGTTCGACCAGCCTCGGCACAACGGCTGACATGTAGGGCCAGAGAAACTCTGCCACCTTCATATTCAGGGGGCTAAGACGACCGAGGCGTTAGTGCAGCACGATACGGAAGGGTCACTTGATGGGTCAGCTTACTGCTCTTTACTACAAGCCTCCGTAATGATCTTGGCAATCCTATGTCTCAACGCTGGCCTGTGGTCGAGAAGCAGGTCTTGGGTGGCGGACCCGAACGCGTCCGATTTCATGACTTCCTCCCAGAAGCCAGGGGCTACGACGGACAATAGCCATATGACCGTGTACGTCGCGCAAATCAGACGCTGGGAATACTCGTCCTCGGCGTTCGATGCGGCGGCCTTGAGGATATCCAAGAGTCGATGTAAAGGAGGCGCTTTTCCGGACCAGCCTACCTTCTGACTTGATTGCAACGCTTGACAGGCTATAATGGAAATTGTTAGTACCAGGCTACTTAGTCCCGAATTCAACGGGAGGCCTCGGTCGGCATACCAAGGAGATGGTCCACTAGGCTGCTCATGAGCTGCAGACTGAGCTGCGACTTGAGAGGACCGGCAGGGCAGCGGCCAATGACATTCGCGTCGCCGATTGCTGCGAGGACGAGGGCCATGGCTCTCTCCATGGCGTTCATGTACGCATCGGTCGGCGGAGCTCCGTCAACATGCGGAGGGTCATACTGGCGCTGGGCGCTGTCCGCATACTCTCCAAGTGCGTGAATAGCGTACAGGCATTTGAATGGCTGGCCTAGAGGGAAAACTTCGAGGTGTGAAGTTGAACTCGAGTCAATCTTCTCCAGGATGTGACTGTCTGCAGGCAGCTTAACGAGGAACCGGTAGATCTATGAGAGTAAGCTCCAATTAGTATACTTAAAGATTGGCCTTTCCGCGAAAATTGACCTACCTCCCGTGCAAACCTCTCCTCCATGCTCAGATAACCCCAAAGCTCGGCGAAGTGGCTGAGAATCTCGATTTCCAGCGGAGACGCCCCGGGTCTCATTCGCGCTGATGGCAAAGTCCCATCCGCCTCACGTCTCACAAGGATGATGCCGTCGTGAATGTTCAAGTCCTCTAGCGACCTGCAAATCTCCGTCTCGTTTGGAACGAAGACCTGCCCCTTATAGTAGATCCGATAATTTTCGAACCCAGTGACTTCCTTCAGACTCGCCAGCAGAGAGGCTGCGGTGTTCTTCCGACCAATCTTGAGCGGCTGGACGTCGGTCTGCTTGTCCCCATCGAAGGACTGGAACTTGAGCTCCGCCGAGTCTCCCACGACAGTAGTGGGTGAGGGTGGCATGAGAGGCCGGAGATCGGCTGCGGCGAAATGGGTCTTTGACTGGTGAGCCTGGAGAAATCGTTGCAAGACAGCAAGAGAACGTAAGAACACCCGTTCCTGATGTTCTAGCTGAGCCTCCGTTGCTACTATCACCATCGGCTCGTCGTCGCCGCCCATGCTATCTTCACCTGACGACATGATCACTTGGGCGGCCTCGCTTAGCTGCTCGAGGCATCGATTCACCAGACCGAGGTGGACCTGACGTGCGCGGTGGTGGGGATAGTCCAGGATGGCCCTGCTGTCGATGTAGATATCCTTCACAACAACATCGATGGCCATCTCTGCAACCTTCATGTCCGATGAGGTCAGGATCATGCGCCACAGCTCCTCTATGCCGCTTTGTCGGACTTGGTGCTGGTTATCGAGAGCGATATCGTTGTTATTCGCGCGGGGGATAATGCCCTCTTTCAAAAACCGCAGGGAACCGGTGCTGAAGCAATCCGACGGAAGGCTAGGGAAGTGGTCCGAGAGACAAGTTGACACGTACGGGTTGTTGAACCCGGCTTGGCTCGCGGCGTCGTTCAAAACGTACCATCCTGCTGCGCGGTCATCCTGCGATATAGCAGCGGGTCCGACTATCATGTCCCACAGTCTCCTTCCCAAGGCATCCGTCAGAGAGTCCGGTTCGTGATAGATGAGCTGGTATATGAAGTCTCGCCGGGGAGCGTTGCTTGCGCCCGCCAGGACCAGCAGACCACTAGTTGACCGGCTGACAGAGATGGCGTGCTCTAGTTCATCGACCAGAAGCCGGGCGAAAGAGTGCTCTGCCGTCAGCACCTTCAACTCCGTCGGGATGGCATGGCGAATGGAGATCAGAAGCCCGGAAAGACTCCCAAGCGTAGTCGATGATCGTTCTGCGATATCCTCGATGCAGTTGAGATACAAACGCCTACGGCCTTCGCTGTCAGGCCCATGGTGGTGTAGCTCTCGGAGCTTCTGCGTGGCGAATGCTTGGATCTCGGGGTACGCAACCTGCGATTGCGCCGAATAGACGGAGGACTGCCTCAGTAACCTCAGGCATAGTTCGTAGGGGACGTGGTTCAACAACATCCTCTCTCCTGAACACTTCGTCGCGAGGTTCTTGAAGATCTGTTCGCAAAGATGACGAATAGAAGTAGAACCGAATGACTCTACAGGGAGAGTCTGGAGCTTCTCGCAAAGGTATAAAAGCTGATCATGATCGTACAGATGGCCGATGTTAGCAGTCATGCGAATTAAGGCATCCGCAACTCGGCGGTCCTGGCTGGTCGTGATTGTCTGCCAAAGAAGGTCCGTTTGTTCCTTTTGATAGAACTTGGTCACTAGCAGGAAGCCCACAACGTTGCCGCTCTCGAGGGTGATCTCTGGATGGCAGGTGGGTCCGAGGATGTACTCGACGAGCTTGGTGCGTTTCAGGTACTCCGCGAAGTAGGAGAGAAAGGCACTGAGATCGTCCTGGAGGTCGCCATACCGCCGCCAGAACATGACGAGGTCGGTGCACATGTGGCCGACAGCCCAGACCCGAAGTTGCATTTGGCTCGACATTATCAACTTCTCAAACATGTCGAATCTCCACTCCCACGCTATGGCCCCGGGAGCAAGGGACGCGGGAAGGTTCGGATGCTTCTGCTGGTGGGAAGAGAGCACCTCGGCTGCCATCTGGTGGTCTCCGCGCAGGGCGCACTGGTAGATGTCAGTGAGGGACAAGATCTGGCCAGTGGCACCTTCTGTCGTCAGGTGATTGACCAGCTTTTCAACGGCCAGAGAAAGCGCCCCGGTAACAAGAATAAAAAATGCATGCCCCTGGGAGAGGCGCTGCTTGAGATTCTCTATCGCTTGCTGGGGCTGACCGGGGAAATGTAAGCGCCTTTCAGTTTCCCAGATGATGTCGGACGCCACCTGACAAGCCGCACCAGGAAGGTCGACAAGTCTTGGGTATCTCTCCATCAGCCTTATCTGCACCTCGACCAACTTCGTCAGAGCTTGCAGGGAGCCTCCAGGCATAGCCTGAAACCGGTGAACCAGCTCGGAGACGGCGTCTGGGCGGAGCCACGTGCCCTGGATGTCGCGGTTGTTCAATATCCGCGGCTCGTCCCTGCGAGTCACAAAATGAAGTCCAGTAAGGTAACCAGACGAAAAGAGCTCGGGGATTCGACCAGAATCCATGCCGTCGAAATCCGACACGGCGTCAGTCAGTACCTGGGAGTCCAAGAGAACGAGTACCGCCGTGAGCCTCGCGTAAGTAAGGAAGAACGCTGTGATTGGCTGGCGATGAGCAGTCCTCCCGAAGCCCCTATTGCAAGCTGCCCAGATCAGATCGGGGAGAGCCTGCCAGAAAGCGGAGTTCTCGACGCATGAGTGGTACACAAGGTGGAAGCCCGCAGTGTCAGCCCACCGAATAAACTGGTCCATCCAAACCTGGAGGCTCTCGAACAAGCCTTCCTCCGGCTGGGGCTCTAGACGTGAACGGGTTAACAATCATTAACGCATTCGAACCCATAGCTAAACGGCGGCAGAGAAGGAGCAGAGCTGGAACTTACGGTTCGAGATATAGTGGACCAAACGCGACACTGTCTCCACCAGGGGCTCTCCATCATTGTAAGGGAACTCGAGTGTGGGATCCTGTCTTGCCCGCCTGGCCTCCGAGATGATCGATACTTCGGGCTCGCCATCTCCTATGGCGATATCGTCGTCGTCATCAGGGACGTCAATAACTTCCACGTCGGGACTCCCACTGTCGGAAAGAGCAGATCCGATGCTGACGGGCATGGGCGAGATTGGGACCTGACCTCCATTCGGGAGAGCCGGGCTTTTCATCTCGCACTCAGGGTTCTCGACGCTGAGCTTCACCTCGTCGCCGCGACCGTCAGGACCATCAATGAACGTGGAGCCCGGCTTCTGCGGTGTTGGAGAGGCAGGCGACGACGTATTAGTATTGCGAAGGTTGATCGTCACGCGACTCGAAGCGGGCTCGGTCGGGCACCCGGCATCGGCGGGTTGAGACGGCTCTGGAGTCTGCGGCGTTGAAGGATCCGTGTCCATCGTCGCGGTGGCATGTGGCTGCGCAAGAGAATCCGTGTGGGTTGAAGAACATGTGGGGTCGTCGGAGGGCGACTTGACCGTGTCGACGGACAGGCTTCGAGAACCCGAGAGAGAGGTCCGTCGCCGCTTTCGTGACGAGTCGCCGTCGTCGAACGGGTTCGGTCTGGTCGAGCAGGGCTCAGCTGAGACGGCGCGATCTCGAGATTCGGGGGATCTGGAAGCTTGGTCCATGGGATTGGCTAGTGAAGGTTGCAGCGCGGGTCCTGGAGTACCAGGGACCTGGGCGTGACAACAAAGTCAACGTCGTTCTGCAACAGCTTTCTCGAATTAGCATGTGGGATTGGCTTGACCGTGGCGCAGCTAGACAAAGAAGAGTGGGCGCATCAACGGAACCTCAAGGGCCCAAAGAAGGTTCTTGAGAAAGGCTAGGAAGAGTTTGTGGGGGATGGGAGTGAGTCCACACCGTTCTACAGGGTGGGGGAAAGGGAAATAGAGTATTAAGTCGAACGAGACAAGAAAGACGTGACGCGCGCGGGGGAGGGGCGAGGAAAACAGAAGAGGGGAACGCCAGTACTGATGGATGAATTAGAAATAGAGATAGAGGTCCGAGGCTGGCCAGCACTCCGGGTTGTCGTGAGGAAGAAGATATCCAGAGGCAGAGTTGGCTGACACTCCAGGCAGCTCGAGGCCTCGCGAAGGCGAACTGTGAATGGACGACGGCGCGCGGGTTTGATGGATAACTTCCAAGGCGGGGTGTGATTCGAGGTATCCCCCAGCAGGAATGGGAAGGCGTGGACGTAGTAATGACGCGGTGGGTGAGGAAGCTTCACTGACCTCAAATTTCGTGTCCTCAGGCTTGAAAGCCGCGAAGAGCGCGACGTGGGGCGTGGCTCCAAAGGCGGGGTTGGGGGTGAGCCAAGTAAAAGTATTACATCAGGCTCCCACCTTTGCCAAATGCCAAAGTCATCAAAGGCTTGGTGCTCAAAGCACCAGGGTCTTGGTCGCCGTAAACCCGCAGGAAGCAGGCTGTGCTTTGAGGTCGGAGGCGAGAAAGAAGGCGGGATGGCGTAAGAAATGCCTTTTATCAAAGGGTAGTGTAAAGATTGGAAACCGTTCGCTCAAAGAAGAGGAACTAGAATGGCGGGTGGATGAGCCGGGTGGTGAACACGGATGGACGAAAGCAGACGCGGCGGGATTCTGGAAAGTTGATGACAGACGTTGGTCCACTGTGACAGTGCCGAGTGCCCACTGTGACAGGGTTTAAGGCTGAGGTCAGACGCCCTCAGCTTCCAGTGAATTGATACTGGAACTGCTCCTTCCGCCCAGGCCCCTCTAGACCCCCCGGGGTCCTTCCGTCCATTGTTTTCAACCACACGAAGGTCAGAAGCTCGCATCTTCCTCCGCACCTTCCATGGCACGATGTGAAGGCTCTCGCAATCATACGTCGTAATCGTCCATATCAAGATTTCTGAACCGTACATTTTGGCCCTGGGGCCGTAATCGAGCAAACGGGGAATTATGCAGGGCAGTGGGGCCTCAACCTCGCTCAACGCTTCGCACTATGCACCGTCCTCAGATGTTTTCGTTGCTCGCATGGATGGCCTGTCTAAAGTACTTTTTTATAAGCAAGTATGATGAGCCGTTGCGGATAGAATCGACTGTTATTTGCGAGGTTTGGGGCAGTTGAAGATCATGAATGTCCCCTAGAAGCACTCGCCGTCAAATTAAGCTACGCGCTATCTGCGAGGAGAAGCTTTGTCCAATTTTCGCCCTGGATGCAACGGTCTCCGGACGACATCTGAGCGAAGCCATGGACAAAAAAAGGACGGTTCACCAGCTCGACACGCCCTTCTCAACCATTCCTTGGTGAGTAGTCGCGCGCCCGGACCGCCTCTCTTTGCTCGCGTGTCGCTAACCGAATGGCAGGCCAACCCTCGAGACAGCTGAACAAGAGGCCATCCTCGAGCTCTTGTGCAGGTACGGCGAGTCCCGAGCCCCTCGCAACCTGCTTCTGTCTCCCCACCTTGGCGATTAACTCAAGATTTCCGAGCTAACGCGTCTCTTGCCCTATTTGGACAGTCTTTTGGAACCACTGGGCCAGCACCGCCGTCGGCACGTCCAGCCGTCCAAAGGCAAAGGGGCACAAAAGCGGAAGCGAGCTGCGGAGCCGGCGCAACCCTCCAATGATCAGCAAGTGCCGCCAGCCCCGGAGGTCTCAAGGTACATCGATGTTGGCTTAGCGAGCATCTCGAGGGGCCTCGAGCAACTGTCCTCAACGGCAGAACTAAAGTCCCGGGGCGCGGAAGAGGCCCAGTCCGCCTCTGCTGAGAGCGATGTAGTCACGTACTCGGTGATATTCGTTGCTCGCTCAGGCCAGTCGACGGCTTTCCACTGCCATTTCCCCCAGATGGTCGCCGTGGCGTCGCGAAGCCCCTCGTGCGAGCAGCCCGTACGCCTTGTCGGCTTTTCAGCGCCATGTGCCGAGCGCCTCAGTGCGGCGCTTGGAATCCCCCGTGTCTCGGCCATCGGACTACGGGATGGCGCTCCGAATGCTAAGGCGCTGGTGGACTACGTGCGAGAGCACGTCGCACCGGTCCCTCAGTCGTGGATATCTCCGGCTCCGTCCAGTCCTTCCGAATGGCTGGGTACTAGTATAAAGGCAGTGGAGACTGTGAAGGGTGGTCCTAAGCGGCCAAATGACAAGAAGTAATTGAGACTCTTCAGCGGCAGTGGTTTGGATGTTTTAAAGGAAACCCTTCTGTGAGCCACACATGGCAGCTCACACACCTCCATATCTTCACACAGGAAGTAAGCACCTGCCTTGAGTCTCTACTTTGGCACTCCCGGGCTTCACAATCTTCTGTACTCTCCAATACAGTTCCATTCTTCGTTCTTCTGCCAAGCTCGTCTTCAGAACTCATACATGCCCATAGCCTGTGGACTCTAGCCTGATTGCATCAGGATCCAATGTCATAACCTTTGGCACGCCAAACCCTCGTCCCTGTGATCCCTATGACGCCTTTGAACATTGCCTACGTCTGTGCCTTAGATGGGGTGATCTTCTAGGGCCTTTGTCAAGAAGCAGAATGACCCTTTGTGAGGATCTCTTTTGCCAATGCCTAGTGCTTGCGGAAGCAGCCAGATATGGATGGATTCATATATCCTAAGAGGGAAGTAACGACTGGTGGCACTGATGGCACGGGGAAAGAGGAAGGAAGGAGTTAGGACTCAGCCGCTCCTGCCCCAGCCATACAATCAGAGGCAAACACACAAGCGGGGAAGGCGCGATGGAGGGAGCCCTATCCCATCGCATCCATGACTCTACCCCTCGTGCTTTCCCATCCCTCTAGAAACCACAGCTTCCCCTTATTTCCATAACCCCCACCAGGCAGCCACAGTCGCCCTCCCTCCATCGCGGAACCCGACCCTGTCTGTGTCCCCAGGGCCTGCGGGCACGAATTACTTCTACCGTCAGGCTATCCAAACATTGCCATTTGGGAGGCTGCTTCGTCGTCCCAGAATATCGTGTGGGCCCCTTCTGAAAAACACCCTTCACTTCCACATCCTCGAAAGTTCCATCGCGTGGAGCTGTTGACGTTGGGAGGTCTTGGTCGAGTTTGGATCTTTTTTACGAGGACCGTCTCTTCAGAGACCCTGGCCTCAAACTGTGGTCATTTCAACCATCATCAGACAGGTATCGACTCGTCTCAAGGTGGAACCTCCAGCGTTGCAACTTTTTGGGGCAAGAAGGGCTCAGTCACGTCCTCAGGAAGGCGTCCCTGAGGTACGACAAGCGTTTGTCGGTTCTCGTGGCGTCCTTGGATTCACCCGGCATCACCTTGATCGCCGCCATTGTTTCGGTCATACCGGAACAACCTCTTCCAGGTTTGGACTCCCTTTGGCCAGGTAAGCTCTCTAACTTTGTTTTCCATATCTCGATCTCTCAGCTCCCAAGGAGGCTTCCAAATTCCCGTACAGAGGTCCCTCTACGATCCTACTCAACCACTTTCGAATACCCGAAGCCCACTGCTTGCCTGTTCCGTTACTACGTTTAGGAAGTTGGAGAAAAAAGACGATCTCGACTGACACATTGACCATGGCTAGCTGGTAATCGACGGACAACTAGCCATCTCGCCCAAGCAAGATGCCTCGCCAACAGTCCCACGCGGAGCAGATGCGCCATGCAAGAGAGCTGCAGGGGGTTTTCTCAAGGAGCGGTGGCGCAGGCTCGCGAACCCAGTCTCGACCATCGTCGGGCGCTCCTCGATCTGTCCAAGGAGGTACCATCTCTCACGCTCGAGCTCCGTTACGTGGTCGACCCATGGGTATGTGACACTTTTCGCGGGAAATTGAGCGGCTTTAGTAGCCGATATTCTTGTCACTGACTCACGATCTTTAGGAGCCCGTCCTGCATTCTATGAGCCCGACATCAACGCCGTCCCCGAGGCCAGGATAAGCCAGAAGACTCAGGATTGGCTAAACGGAGGCGGCTCCGAGAAGGAGAAGCCACCTCCAACCGAGAACAGAACCCATACGAAAAATGGCGAGTCCCAGGTGGTAAACGATCAGATGAAGCTCCGGCAGGCCACACGAGGAAATGCCATCCCACAGAAAGCATCTCAGCCAGCGAAGACAATCATCCCGCCTCAGAAAACCATGGCCCAGAATTCAAAGCATCTGGCGGCTCAAGAGAGCGCGTCTCCGCAGAAGACTATCCAGTCAACACATGTTGGTCCGAATTCATCTGTGGTCATCGTGGACCCGAGGCCTGCCCCCACGTCCAATAACGCCCCGGCCACGAAGACAGACCTTGACAAAGACTTCAATGTGCTCGAGAAGGCATCCCAAGCTCCGGATGCCCCCCCGGCAGGATTTGTCAAAGTCGAACGCGGAAAGCCTGAGAAGTTGACTATCTTGGAGAAATATGATCGTCTCAAAGCTGAAGAGGAAGCAAGCGGGGATCTGGAACTCCCGGACTTGATGGATGTTGATTCACCGCCGTCGGTCTCTACGAACCGATTCTTTGATGCTGAGGACGTGCCTTCTTCGTTGCCGGCCCCCCTAGTCCCCTCCCATAGCTCACGGCAGAAACCTACAGCTCCTTTCGAGGACGAAGACCTTCTTCAATTCCCCGAAACTGAGGATTTGAGCTCGACTGGCCCTATTGAAGTTCGAGGCCAGCCAGCAACCTTTCCCAAGACCGTAAACATAGTCAATGCTGGCATCACGGTTAGTATCGAGATAACCTCACGGCCAGGGCCGAATCCCCGACGTGAGACTGCGAAAAATGCTGAGAAAATGATTTAGAAGCAGGGCTTGTCGAGCTCGAGGTGGGCCACGCCTAGGCCCCGGCATCAGACACAGTTGCCGGTTATTACTACGACTGAAGCCACGGAGACTATCATGGCCAAGGCTATGGCCAAACTCGAGCCAGTTGCCAAGCTGGGGCGGTGCATCTGCAAGATCAGCAAACCGGCCAAGGAGGTTCGAGGGCTGACAAGCTCCAAATGGGCGGACCCCGGTTACCAACACCAGGGACAATTCCCTCGAAACACGGAGATTTGTGGTCATGAAGCGGGCTGCCCTGTCAAAGTCGAGTGGGAGAAGGACCGTCCGCTGGAGTCGGGTGCGAATCCTGCTGCTTATAACGGGGCGGATAAGGGCGCCATGCGAGTCCAGCCCAGGAAGCGCGAGCCCCCCGGTTTTGTATGGCTACCCAAGCCGAAGCGGCTCAACCCCTACGCTCTTCCGTTTTATCCATGGCGCGGATGACTGACTCGAAAAGTCGACCCGACGGTAGATTGATATGAGGCTGGAGCGATGGAGATATGTATAATGGAAGGTCCTGAGATCTCTGCTCTGGGCCGAGACTACTCATGTTTGATGGCTTCTGATGATCCTGGGCTGAACATCTTTCTGATTTTATTTCGTTGTTTTCATGGGCGGGGGAGAGCAGAGGAAGGTGTCTGTTAAGGTGTCTCAATGCAAAACTTGGAGTTGTACACGAAGGCCTTCACAATACGAATCTCGCTGTACATTGCATGGCATTAAACTTGTAAATAACGCGATGTATCTCTATACAATCCCTACCCATAGTTTCAACGCTAAATGTAACCCGCTCATTGAGACATTCCTTTCTCGACGGCCTTCACCCCCTCCCTAACCAAAGGCGAGAAGTGCTTCCGTAGAATCTCCCCCTCCCACACCGTGGCCGCGAAGGGATTCGCGCCGTCAAAGTTTTCGGCGAGCGAGTTGAAGGTGCCGTTGCCGACGCGGTGTTCCGTGTTCCACAGGGCCGAGACCTTCTTACCGTGCGTGTCGGCGACGTCGGTGAGGAGGGCGAGGATGGCGCGGGTGGACTTCTCCGGGGTGTGCAGAGCCGAAGTCATGAGCTGCTTCGAGAAGGAGGCGAGGCGGGTGGGGGGCACGGAGCGGATGTTCCACGGCGGGAGGAGGATGTAGGTCAGGGAGCGGATGAGGAGGACCGTCGTTGTCTGTAGGTTCACCTTGCCCGAGGGCTGCTTGTGCTGGGAGGCGCTCGGGTCCGGGAGGTGGGACTTGGAGGTGAGCTCAAGGTCCGGGTGCGTCGAGAGGGAGAGGAGGGACTTGTAGAGGTGGTTGTTGAAGAAGGAGAGGTCGAGGTGGAGGTCGTTGCGGGAATTGTGGGCGCCCTGGCCCGCGAGGAGGGCGAAGGCTGTTATGGTGCAGAGGAGCGCCTCCCTGCTCGTGTTCCGGGCATTCTCCTCCTCATCCTCGTCCTCTTGCTGTTCCTCCTCTTGCTGCTCCGGACCGGCGTCGGCGTCCTGGATGAGGTCCTTCAGCGCCTCGAGCAGATCGCCGAAGAAGTCCTGGTTAATGAGGTGCGCGTACTTGGCCAGGCCCTCCAGCACGGCGCCCATAAGGTGCGGCGTCCGCATCTTGAGAACCCGGAAGTACGTCGCGAACACGAGCTTGAGCGTCTCGGACTGCATGCGCTCCCTCTCCTCGTGGTGCTCCAGTGCGTCGGCCTGCGCCAGGTCCTTCTCGACCACCTTCTGCTCCTTCAGCGCCTTCCTCTCCCTCTTGGTGCGGAACACCTTCTTCTTCTGCCTCTGGCCCTCGGGCGCCTCGGCGTGGTCCTGCGACGCCTTGCCCGAGAACTCGGACAGCAGCCGCAGGTGCAGGAACAGGTTCACCACGCGCTCGTCGACGTCGTAGTCGCGCGCCCGCATCATCTTGGACAGCGTCGACACCGACTCCATCGACGGCCGGCCCCCGTCGTCCTCGTCGAACAGCGTCTCGAGCGCCCGCTGGCACTTTGCAAAGTCGGCGTCGACGCGGCGCCTGCTCAGCCTCGCGACGAGTATCTTGATGAGGTCGCCGCGGAAGTTGAAGTGCGGCACCGCGTTGAGGAGCGTGCAGGCGCAGGTGACGGCGATGGAGGGGAGCGTCTGGGGCCCGCGGTCGCGCGGCGACGGCTGCGACCGCGCGAGCTGCGACAGGTTCCGCACGTACGCCTGGTAGCCCGCGAGGAGCGCCTGCTCGTACTGCCGTAGCCGGCGGACCTCCTTGGACAGCTTCTCCTCCGTCGGGCCCTCGCCCAGAGGCCGGATGCGGTACCCCGGGATGACATCTTTGTAGACGGTCATCTGAGTGACGAGCGCGAGCTTCCGTATCGCGACGACGTTGGACTCGGCGAGCTTCGCCAGCTCTCGGAAGGCCCCCGAGTTCTCCTCCGGCTCAGTGTTGACCGCTCCCGCGATCCGTGCCAGCTCCTCCTGCGCCTCCACTATCCGCTCCGCCTCTGGCTTCTCGGGCTTCCGCTGCTTCTTCTCCGGCCTCGGCGCCCTCTCCTCCTCGTCGCCGCTCTTCTCCTCGAGCCAGTCACCGTCGCTCCCCGCGGACGCGTCCTCCTCCTCGACCTCGACCTGCTCGAGCCTCCCGTCCGCCGTCTTTATGGGAAGGCGCGTGCTCTCCTTCTTGCCCTTGGGCTTCTTCGCCTGGCGCTTCGCGTAGTTCTCCTCCAGGTTCCAGCTCGAGGCGTTGCTGTAAAAGTCCTTCTCGAGCTTAGCGGCCGACACGGCGGGCTTGTTGCCGCCGTTCTGGGCGGAGCCCAGCTTCCGCTTCCTCGATATCGACGCGGACATTGTGGTGGTTGTTTCCCTTCGCGCAATGGGTCGTGGGGGTGTTAAATCTGGGTGAGTGTATGTCGTCGTTCGTCTCGGCCTGTCCCAAACTTTTTTTCCCTTATCAGATAAGAGAATTTTTGAAGCACCGTCGCGAAGAGCATTTAGCGGGGTCTCCAGGCCGACATTTACCCATCGCCTCAAAACCACCTCCCTCACCGCCAAAAATCTCGAGCATTTCTGCCGCCGCCCCTCCAGCATAGAAAGCGCCCAGCGACGAAAAAAATAAGTTCGAGAGACGGGACCTACGATAACGAAGTAACGAACCGAAGCGCCAGACCGAAAGAAAATCCGACGACATGCGCCAATTAACAGAAAAGGAGACCCAGACGCTGTTCGCCAAGCTGGCGAACTACACGGGCGCGTCGCTCAAGAACCTCATCGCGCCGCTGGGCGACGGGCCCGACGCCGACCGCTACGTCTTCCGGCTTCACAAGGACAGGGTGTTCTACGTCCGGCTGTCGATCGCGAACGTCGCGACGTCGATATCGCGGGATAAGTTCATATCCATGGGTGTCTGTCTAGGTACGCTCCCCTCCGAGCATCTCGTCCCCCATACCGAACGAGAAACGCTTCCTCCGCAGTCTTGACTTCCAATCCCTACCAACCGCAAACTCTAACACGACAAAAAAAAACAGGCAAATTCACCAAGACGGGCAAGTTCCGCCTGCACATCACCGCCCTCCCCGTCCTCTCCCAGCACGCCCGCTACAAGATGTGGGTCAAGCCCAACGGCGAGATGCCCTTCCTCTACGGCGGCAACATCGTCAAGGCGCACGTCGGCCGCTGGTCAGAGGACTGCCCGGAGCACCAGGGCGTCGTCGTCTACAACATGAACGACATGCCCCTCGGATTCGGCGTCACGGCGCGGAGCACCGCCGAGGCGAGGCGGCTCGACCCCACCGGCGTCGTGTGCTTCCGCCAGGCCGACTGTGGGGAGTACCTGCGCGACGAGGCGAATCTGTTTGCTACGGGGTAGGACCGCCGGGAAGCACGGGGAGGCGGGGAACACATGGGGGAGGAGCACATGGGAGACGGGTTAACCAAGTTTGCTTCAATGCTGTTTGCGGAACTTTGTGTGTTTGTATATTGGTCTTCGTTAAAGGTTGTTTGGTATCTTAGCATGGCGCAATGTAGGCATTCGGTAAACAAGAAACTGTCCTATCTGGGTTATTCCCGCTTAGGCTGCATCATAGCCGGTGGCATGTTGAATACAATCCAGCTGTATAGTCTAAAAATCCATCTATACGCTCGTCCTCATCCCATGCACTCTCCCCGACTCCTACCTCGGCGTGTTGATGGTAAGCGCCGATATAGAGTCCATGATGCTCATCGCAGGGCCCGCGCCCTGCATGTACTCCACATTCGGCGTGACGGGTCTGCTTTCCCTCTTGTAGAGGCTGATGTGTTGCCTCGAGATGACGTACTCGCTGTCCGAGAAGCCCAGGAGCTCCTCAATGTCCGAGCTCCTGTGGCCCTTGACACGGTTGATTTCTGACGCGGCGTAGTTGACGATGGCCCGCCCGACCTCGACGCCGGGGCCGTCGAAGAACTTGCCCTCGGCATTCGGCTCGTTGCGCCTGTCGACCGTGACAAGGCGCACGGCCTCGTGCTGCGCGAACATGCCCTCGACGTCAACGACGCCCGCCGGGAGGAGACCAGCCTTGTCGACGAGCGCCTCGTACGCGCCGATGTCAATGTAGAGGGTTCCGTGAGGGGCCAGCCCGTGAAGAAGCCAGAAGTGGCGGTCACGGATGGGCTCGGGGTCGGGGAGGAAGCGTGTGTGCAGAGGGGGCTTGTCCTCAAGAAGGGACAAGGAACTTGACGACCGGGTGAGCTGCGTGAGGTCCTCCTCAGAGCTGTGACTGCCGATAGGCTTGAGGACGGGAGAACCTCTCGACGCCCGGATGTAGTTGACTATCCTCTTGACCTGGCTGGGACTTGACGCCCTGGTGATGACTGTGGTCACACCAGCCGACGTGGCCAGCCGTGCGGCCGTCACCTTGGTGGACATGCCACCAGTGCCGAGAGCAGAGCCGGCGGTAGACACTGCAGTCCAGTTAGCACCTTGCCTCGATAACGCCGCCTGCGGCCTTCGCCAATAATGGAAGGAGCATACCATCAGCTTGTATGGCCATGATATCATCGATGACCTCGATAGGCTGGGCATCCGGGTTGGTACGAGGGTTCTTGTCGTATAGACAGTCCACGTCGGTCATGAGGAACAGCATGTCCGCATGCACCATGGCAGCCGTGATGGCCGACAGGGTGTCGTTGTCACCGAACTTGATTTCGGACACGGCGATGGTGTCGTTCTCGTTGACGATGGGGATGACACCCATGTCGAGAAGTTCGTTGAACGTGTTCTGGGCGTTCAGGTACATTGTCCTCTGGTCGCGACGGTTAGCACCCCGGTCGGCCTATGCATGTGCGACGCCGCCAAGACAGGGGCAGGGGGGGGGGCGTGGTCCGGGACAGGAGACTTACATCAGCGATGTCGTTGCGGGTGAGGAGGATTTGGGCAATGGGCTGCCGCAGATAGCTGAACAAGCTGTCCCATAACGCCATGAGCTGGCATTGACCGATCGCCGCGAGACCCTGGATACCTAACCGTTAGAAGCGGCCCGTGCAATCGTAGTGTATCTTCCCCGCCTCAAGGCGGGGAAAGTGGGGGTAGGGGAGGGGACTTGGGGACGGGGATCCTTGGGGATCCTGGTCATCGCTTACCTGGAGAGAAGCAAGGCGCTTCGGCCGCTTGTCGATGTCCATTTGCCTCATGCCGACACCGATGGCGCCCGACGAGACGATGACCACCTTGTGGCCATCTTCCCTGAGCTTCACGGCCGTCTCCACCACCACCGACAGGATCGGGAGATGGGGTTGGCGAGACTCTTCATCCACGATGGAACTCGTCCCTGGATGCTCCCGCGTTAGCTTGACGAGCGAGGCGAAGGGATGCCTCCAGGCGTGGGCTCGGGGCCGTGGGCTGGATGGAGCTGGCAGAAGGTGGAGATGAGAGTGGATGGAGATCTCCAGACAATAAACTTACCCAACTTGATGACGATGGTCTGTCCCCTAGGAGCCTTCATGGTTGCGGTTTGTGATACTCTGTCGGTATCGAAGAGAATGGTCAAGTGATTCCACGGGAAACAAGAAACAAATACAAGAACGCTGATGACGTCTCTGGACCCATCTACAGTTCAGCAAAAATTGTGGGAGAAAAAACCGCAGATGATGGGGAAAAATAAAAAGAGGAGAGAGTCATGAGAAACCAGGCAGGAGTCGGAGACGGGGGAAGTCCCTTTTCTTACTATCCGCGGCAAATTAGGACACCTCGGGTTTTGGGTCCGTCAGGAAGGTTCAAACCCGCTACCTTCGACGCCCAGATGTATACGTGCCCCCAGAGAGTTCCCCAGAGAGGCCGAAAAGTACACCAAAAGAAACCGGGTCCGTTTCTCGCGTCCAGATTCGCGGTTGCGCGGCGAGGATTCGCAAATAATGCAAGGATTTCCCTGAACGTGTTGTTGCAGTGGCACGGAAGTACATGCCGCGGGGCGACGACGAAAGGACCCCTATAGGCTGAACATCCCGCCCCCCTGGATGCAAAACAGGTATCGGGGGGGTATTGGGGTCTCGGCGCATGAGAGTGGGGTCGCCTGGCCTTGGTGTAGCCAATACACTGTGGTACTGCCAAGAGCCGAGGTACCAAAGTACCATGCCAAGCACTTGGTACCCCTCGTCTGTCGTCACAGCCCTGGAGGCCGCGTTCAGGGTCCCTGAATTCACCGTGCCGATCACGCCAGGAATCGGAGGGGGTGGCGGTGGCCTTGGAGGGGGTGGTGGGGAAGTGGCGGAGGCGTGGGCCCACCTTCTCACCGCTCGGCGGAAACCGGGCCCGAGACTTCCACATGCCAGTGTCGACTTTGGCAATAGCGAGCAAGTTCCGAGAAATAGCCAACGACACTGTGAAGGTACCAGTGAGCCCGCCTTCACAGGAACTTTAACATGATCGAACGCAGGGACGTGAGGCCGCGGTCGTGGGGGTTAAGATGGCGCCGCCATCGTCGAATACAGCCAATAGGGGCTCGAACGGTTCGCCAGTAGGGAGAGAAGACATGGTGGTGTGATACTGATCGGACTTGCTATTCCATGAGCGGTGGGAGGTATTACCTCCCAAATGAGGAGAGTGAGAACCAGCGCCTTGATTTGACCCACAACTTGTGGCTGCTCCCGTTCCGCGGTGAACCCGGACTGCCGCCTCGGGTTGCAGAGGGCGCGAAGCGAGCTCGTTCTTCGCGCATTGACGGGCACCAAAATCTGGCCTGTGGAGTTCGCGGACCAGCACCGAGAGTCCGAGGTCATCGGCGTCGATCTGAGCGCGATCTATCATCGCTGGCCCCGCTAAACTGCTCGCTAAGGAGTGGATGTGGACGCGCCAGTTCGATCTCATCGTCTCCCGCACGATCGCGGGATGCTTTTAAGAGCACCGAGGATTTCGCGCGACGGGACCCTAGCTCAGGATAACCCGATCTGCCGCGCCTCCTCCCTCGTCGCAGAGGCCTCTAAGGCCGCCGAGCGCCCGATGACATGACCCTTACACCCGAGTACTGCTTGGAGAGCGCGGGGCTCGTCGACGTCATGGAGCTGCGCTTCAAGTGGCCCATGAATGAGTGGCCCGAGACCCGCACTACAAGCAACTCGGTGTGTGGGTGCGTGAAACCTGCATAGCGGGATCGAGGGCATACTCATGGCGCTCTTCCCGCGTTTCCTGGGGTCGTCGAGGGAGGAGGTGCTGGTGTTTGCCGCGCACATTAGGTAGGCGTTGAAGGGCCGTATGAGTGCATTCCTACATCCCGATCTTTGTAGCCGGAAGCTAGTGAATGCGCTGGTGCTGGGGAGAAGGGATGATGATGTTTTCAGTGGAGACGACACACTGTCATTACTGTGGGTGTGGAGGAGGCTAGTGTAGGTTGCAACGTGCGCAGTCAGCTTACAGCGGGGCAAGCCTCCACAGTATAAACACTAGGCCTGGGGGCGGCAGTAGTCAGCAATGTGGCTTGTGTTTGTTCACGCGTGGTTGTACCGAACTTCTGGTCGGCGACGTGCGTACTCTGGGGCCTGTAGTCAGCAAGTGGAGACGGTATCGAATCCTGTGGACGGTCTCGCCTCTATTCGGCAGTTGTTCGACGCGCAATCATACACTCGAAGGCTCGTCGATCTGGGGTATACCGTGCCCCCTCACGCTAAGATGCCCGCCCAGCCCTCCCCGCCGGAGACGCCCTCGTCGGCCGCCTCGCCCCCGGCGCCGGCCGGCCCCGACGTCCCGTCGAAGCTCTCGCCGCTCCTCAAGAACGAGCCTTCGCGGACGGGTTTCGACCCAAAGGTCGGCTACTGGATGAACATGTTCAGCTACATGTCGTCGCGCATGACGAACGAGGGCCAGTTCCACTTCCGCGAGCACCTCTACCGCGAGAACGAGAAGGAGGACTGCAACCGCTGCGAGGAGTACCGCGACTGGCTGTTTGCGTACTCGCCCATCGTGCGCTTCATGCGCGACAAGGTGGCCGACCTCAACGGCTCCCTCGACGAGAAGAACGTCTTCTGCCGCAGGTGCCCGGCTAGGTTGACGACCGATGGCGAGGTGGTGAGGACGGGAGGCGGGTTTAACCCGTACTCCGGGATCAAGATCTGTGCGAACGAGGTCAGGGACCGGAAGCACCTGGAGGATACGCTGGCGCACGAGATGGTCCACGCGTGGGATTTCCTGAGGTGGAAGATGGACGGGGTGGGCAACCTCAAGCACGCTGCTTGCACCGAGGTAGGCTGGTTTCCCCCCGGACCCTGCCTGGGCAGACTCACTAGGGCTATACTGACTTTTCGGGCCGTAGATCCGCGCGTCGATGCTGAGCGGAGAGTGCCGATGGACGAGAGAGGCCTTTACGAGGGGCAACTGGAAGGTGACGCAGCAGTTCCAGAACTGCGTCCGGACGAGGGCGATAATGTCGGTCCTGAACAGGCCGGGATGCAAGGACGACGTCCACGCGACCAAGATCGTCAACGAGGTCTGGGACTCGTGCTTCTCGGATACCCGGCCCTTCGACGAAGTGTACAAATGATTCCCAACCCTGATGAGCCTTACGGATACCCACATACACCCCCTGTACATTATGGTAACAATAGATCGGAGTTCAACTCCAAGTGTCAAAGACTATCGGTGACGTAGAATATGTGATTCGCATTTAGTAGTAACGTCGAATGAAGTGATGGATACAAAACTCCGGCCCCAACTCCCATGATCATGCATAAACAACCAAAGTAAACGCCCTGTCGATCAGCTTACACGTGGTCCCGTCTCATTGTTATAAGGTTTGCAGGACGCCTCGACACCAATTATGTGCATAAACAGCTCACCCTCACGACCTCCTTTCCCGGTTCGACGCGCGCTCACCCTTGACGCAGTGCTTGATGATCCAGGGGTGGGACTGAATATCATCGAGCGGCAATCGATCCTCGGGCTCAAGAACGAGCAACTAGCATAAAATGTTAGCCGAGATGTTCCAAAAAAAAAGAAAAAAAAAAGAAGCGGATCAGACCGCAGTCTCGGGGAAAGCATCAAAGACCCACCCTCTTAATAAGATCCCTCGCCTCGGAGCTCACAAACGACGGGATCTCCATGTCGCACCTCACGATCCTCCTCTGCGTCATAATGTGGGTGTCCTCAAAAGGCGCCTCCCCGACGAGGAACTCATACGTCAGCACGCCGAGGCTCCAGAGGTCCACCTTCTCGTTGTACGAGTTGTCCGAGCTCCCCGGCTTGATCATCTCGGGCGGCAGGTAGTCGAGGGTGCCGCACATGGTGCGGCGGCGGCTGTTGGGCGCGTGCACGCTCCACCCAAAGTCCGAGATCTTGATCTCGCCGTGGATCCCGACGAGGATGTTCTCGGGCTTGATGTCCCTGTGGATGACGTGCTTGCGGTGCAGGTACCGCAGCGCCGAGGCCATCTGCGCAACGTACTGCGCCGCCTTCCACTCGGGGAAGCGGTTCTCCTTGCGCAGGTGCTTGTACAGCTCGCCGCGGCCCGCGAACTCGAGGATCAGGAACACCCGCTTGCTGTCGTGGAAGTGCCCGTACAGCTGCAGGATGTTGGGATGCCGCAGGTTGCTCTGGATCTCGATCTCGCGGCGCACCTGCTTCTCCACGCGGCCCTGCTGCAGCTCCGACTTGTGCAGCACCTTGAGCGCGCAGATGAAGCCGCTCGTGCGTTCCTTGGCGAGGTATACCCGCCCGAACTTGCCCTTGCCCAGCGGCCGCCCGATTTCGAACATGCCGAGGTGGAACTGCTTCGGTATCGAGGGTTGCTCAGTGAGGGTGGTTGACTTGCGCTCAATCTCGGCCTCGGCCGAGGAGCGGGAGGAGCCCGGCGGTGCTGCTGAGGGTAGGGGCTTCCGGGTCGGGGAGGGCGGGCCCTTCTTTGCCGCGAGTGCGTTTGTGTTTTGGGACTGGAGGGCGACCTTGACGAGCGTCGGCCTGTTGGCGCCCTGGGTGAGATGTGTAGTGGCCGCGGCGATCTAAGCTCTGTTAGAACCGACTCCAATGGTGGCCTGGGACGGGGCGAGCGTTCGGAGTGCTGACCTTCTTCCCGTACTTGGAGGCATCGCCGACGTCGTTCTCGTCGTTAACCGACATGCGCTCGAAGCGCGCCTCCAGGGTGCGAGCGGCCATGGCTGTGGATGCGAAGAGGAGGAAGGGACTCGGGGTTAGTAATGCGATGGGAGAGACGAGGTGAACCCTGGATGTTTAGGTTACGGTCGAGTTGAATGCTCTTTTGGTGTGTGTGGCTCTGGGGAAGACTGGCTTGGAGGTGGAGGTGGATAGCCCCTTCGATAGTGGTTGTTTGGTAAGGGTAAGGATTGGGGTTGTCAGGGCAACTGCGGGTCCATCCATCCTCACCGCACGAGGACAAGCCACCGACTGCGCCGGCGGCGTTGGATAAATTCCATGGTTATGGATGTCAAGATAATTATGCTTGCCTGTATTAACCACCTTCTTCTCACTCCCTGGAGGTATTCAACGACCCGCATTCTCTGTCAAAGGTCTGTGAACGATGCTACTAATACAGGCGAGAGAGATCCTTCGAGACGGCATATTCTACCAGTGCGATGAGCTGAATCTGCAACAAGTACTCGCTCTAAACTTCGGAAAATATAGTAAATATCACTCTTAAATTTCTGTTTATTCCTAATAGAAAAGAAATATTAGTGTCAACGTGAATATTTTGCCGAGTATTTTCATCCTGTCGAGCTCTGACGTACCTCGTCGTATGCATACGGGGTGTAGATCGCCCGCTGGCGGAGATAAAAGCTGAGCTCCTAAACCCCACCTCACTTTCCCATTGCACCGCGAGCCACCAGCGCCCCGCCCCGCACATCCCGACCGCGAAGCTGCCGCCCGAGCTTCCAGTCATCCCAAACCACCAAGCACCCAACAACCAGACCGGCTCGCAACCGTCACGATACCTCCAACCACCACTGTTTAACTGTTTAGCACCGTCAACATGGACCCCCCACCCCCAACGGCCTTTCCCTCGGCCTCGAACCCCGCCCGCGCCACCAAAACCCACGCTCAGCGGAACTTCCGCATCTCAACCACCAAGCTTCCCATCTCCAAGGCAGGACCCATAGACGCCATGACGCAGCGCCTCGGGATCCCCGTGCCCGAGATGATCTTCGGCGACAACCTCGTGCGGCTCGCCCACGCGCCCTCGGGCTGGGCCATCTCCTTCAACGCCTTCGACGCCCTCGACGCCGTCGGCAAGACGGCCGAGAACATGCTGCAGGTGGCCTACGCGGAGGAGTGGGCCAGCTCGCGGGAGAACGTGCGCGACGTGGTGAACCCGCACGACTGGAGCTACTCGAGCTCGTACGACGGGACGTTGGAGGGCGAGTCGCGCAAGTTCACGCCGACGGACAAGGGCATACCGCTCGAGCTGCTGAAGAGGAGGGACCCGATACTCTTCTTTGACGAGGTGGTGCTGTACGAGTCTGAGCTCGATGACAACGGCGTGTCGATCTATAGCGTCAAGGTGCGCGTCCACGAGAAGAGGATGCTGCTCCTGGCGCGGCTGTTCGTGCGCGTGGACAATGTCATTGTGCGGGTGCGGGACACGAGGGTGTACGTCGACTTTGAGACGGACGAGGTTACGAGGGAGTACACGGCGAGGGAGGACAGCTTCGCCAACGTGAAGAAGGTGAGTTCATCACAGGCACCCCGGAAGTCCATCCTTTTCGTTGCTAACGTATTGCTCTCTAGGCGCTGCAAATGTCCGGGAGGTTACCAGACGACATCACTGTATGCCTCCGCGATCCAAACGTCCTCTCGCCACTGGTACCCGTCGTAGACTCACGGCTCGAGTCCATCGACCTCAAATCATGAGCAACGTCCCAGGACCAAGCATTCGGATGTACAGAAGGGGGAAAGAGAGAGCCGGGGGACCTGGTCTTTACAAATGGGGAGCATAAGGGCAACTGGAATTCACCGGCGTTCGGGACCTCGGAATGATGGGGTCGTACAATTATCGACTTAGAACTGCAAATAATGACATGGAATGACGAAAAACTCCGTTACCTACTCCCCAGCTCCCTATCCTGCCTCCGCTTAAGACCATGCCCGAGCCCACCATAGTGAAATGTTACTCGAACGACCTCCCACACCCCTATCCTCTTTGCCCAAGGACTATGAAACAACGACCCCAACCTCATGATAAAACAACCCAAAGTACCGATGTCATCTTAACGCGCATCACCAGGCGAATGCTCCCTCGTCACCTCCTCGAACTCCAGCTCCCACTTATCCACCTCCTTAAACTTGCTCGCCGCCTTCTTCAGCTCCTCCTTCGGATCCTCGATCTCCACCTCCGTATTCGCAAACGAATCGTCGGGAAGCGGCGCAAAGCTGTCGTCCGCCGAGTTCCTCTCGCCGTACGTCCGCGTCACGCGCCGATCCGACCCAGGCGTCTGCTTCTCCTTGGCCGCGGACCGCGGCTGGCCTCCCCGCGAGGCGCCGCGCGTACGGGAGCGGGTGTGCGTGTACGCGAGCTCATCGTCATCTTCCCCGAGGCTCGAAACGTCCGGCTCTTCCCCGCTCTCGACGTCTACTGAGGCTCCCCGGACGTGCTTGCTCCGGCGTTGGGGGAGGAGGGACGCGAGGTGCGAAGTGAGCGGGCTGGGCGACGGCTGCCTCTTCGTCTGGCGGCCGCGGGGCTTCGCGCTCTTCTTGGCCCCGCAGTTGGGCGAGTGGGTGAGGGACGGAGGAGACGAGACGTCGGACGCGTAGTTGTCGTAGCCGCCCGCACGCAGCGGCGTGCTTGGCGACATCCGGCGGCGGCGCTTGGCGAGCTTCCGGATGGACGGCCACTCGGCGTCTTCTGAGCCGCTGCTAGCGGGGGGCGCCATGATGTCGTTCATATTCACGGGCGTCGTGGGCCGTCCGCGGTCGGGGACGGGTGATAGTGGCGAGCGTGGCGAGGAGAGAGATGAGAGCGACGAGTCATCCGACATGCCGACGATATCATCTTCGGCGTCGGCGGGGCCGTTCTCGTTGTTCTCCTCGCCTTCCAAGCCCTGCTCCACACGAGACGTCTCTCCGTGATGCTCAACCTCCTCATCGTTCTCATCGTCTCCCGAATCCAGCTCTACGCGAGACATCTTTCCAGGCTGATCATCCTCCTCCCCCTCCATCTCACCACTCTTCCTCTTCCGGGTCCTCGCACCCGAGGTCCTCCGAGCCGGCTCACTGCTCACCGGAGCAACAGGCCCAGTCCGCCGCCGCTCCAACGGAGTCGACACCGCGTCGGGCGCAAAGTCATCCTCCAACTCAATCTCCGACTCATCGCTCGGCGTCTCACGGCGCGGCCTCCGATCCGTGCCGAGAATACTAGGCTCCCTCGCACGTCTCCGGAAGCGCCCAAAGTTGAACGTCGAGCTGATGTTGGGCGTGTTCACACCGCGGCTGCTGGGCCTGATCGGCCCCCCGTCGCGGCTCACGATGCTCGGGGCCCTCGGCCGCCGCATGAACTGCCCCGCGCTGATCGTCGACGTGTTCGCCGACCGGCCCCTCGAGGGCGCCCTCTCGATGCCCGAGTACATGCTCGAGAACACGTCCTCGTCAATGTCCAACCCTGACACCTCGTTCCTCCTCAACCTGTCCCGCCCCCTCAGCAGCCCCGTCGTGTCCTCCTCTCCCAGCGCCCACGCCTCCAGGGAGTCGCTCGTCGTCACGTCCTCGGCCTCTAGCTCCCGTAGCGCCGAGTCGCGTCGCCTCGTCGCATCGGTCAGGGCCCTCCTCTGCGGCGCGCTACCACCCAGGCTGCCCCGCGAGAGCGAGTCTGGCGCGGGCCTGTTTTCCTTCTCGGAGCTTCCGGGCTCAGGTGACGTGGTCTGCTTCGTTGGCGTCGAGGCAGCCGCGGTCGGGCTTGCGGGGGCGTCGGTCGCGATTTCCGCATCCTTGGAGGCGGGTTGCCGCCCGCGGCGGGCGCGTCTGGGTCGCGGCATTGTGCTGGAGCTTTTCGGTTTTCGCCGTTGGGTTGTATCAAAACGGGTTGGTTGTTCGGAAATAAAATGGTTGTACTCGCGCGTATGGAATGCCGGTTCGCAATGATAATTTCTCGATAATGATGTCTGGGTGCGCCAGGCTCGTCCGGAGATGAGGAGTGAAGGTGTTGGTGGCGGGAAATTTGGCGTGCGATTGACGCGTCGCGACTGCTTCGACCCACCCCGCGTGTTTATATCCCAGAGAAGAAGCTTGGACCACCCCCAGGGTGCAATCGATACATTACCAACGTTAATTGGTTCAAAGATGTATTCTGCTGGAAGAGCATCCTCCATCCATATATTCGTGGGCTTTGAGGAGCTTCAACCACATCTGCAAGTACAGATCGCATTACCATTTTACTGTGTTCCATATTCTGGCGATAAGATCAGACGTCCTTCCACTTCATCTCGTCTTAGCGATGACGATGGCGAGGAAGCCGACAAACCCGACCAGGCCTGACACGCGTAATCTCATATCCTGGGTGTCTAGTGCGGGACGATTATGGGGGAATGCAGGAGGAGAAACGTAGCTCTAACTGTGAAAGGCTTATAGTGGTATGCTGTAGAACACTATGTACAAGTAAGCGCGACTGTCCGGCAGGCTCTGCGGCTTCATTTCTGGAGAAACCCGTCGTTCGACCTCCCAGTGCCACTCCGGATCAGTGTAGATGTGTCGAACTCTAGAAGTAGAAGTATCAGTGGATGGTTCCTGAGAGGTCAAGACGGTCTTTCCAGAATACGCCTGTGGCGGTGGGCATGCGCTGCAACGGTGCTCCTCCACCAATGGCGCAACAGCCTAAAGTCGACCGTCAACGCTCAAAGGGCCCCACCAACAGCGGCCGCGGCTCCTTCGAACCGCAGACAACACCATCGCCCCGGAATACCGCACACCCAATATTACGACGACTAGACCACCGCAGCACCTCCCCTACAGCTCACCACTGCGCGTCGCACGGCGCAGGTCTCGCGACCATGTACCACCTCGCCAAGGGCCTCTACCTCCTCGCGACGAGCAAAGAGGGTAAGCCGCCCCTGCCGCCCTTCACGCCCTCCATACCCTCCCGAGACATTCCCAGCTAACCAGACCCCCCCAGAATTCTCCGTCATCCTCCTCGGCCTCGACAACGCCGGAAAGACCACCTTCCACGAGCAGGTCAAGTCCCTCTTCCACCCGGACCAGCCCACCCCGCGCCTCAAGACCGTCCCGACCGTCGGCCAGAACGTCAGCACGATAACCCTCCCGGACATGTACCTCAAGATCTGGGACGTCGGCGGCCAGCTGTCCCTCCGGAAGCTATGGCAGAGCTACTACTCGTCGTGCCACGCCATCGTCTTCATCATCGACAGCACCGACATCGGCGAGGGGGAGCTGTCGGACGAGGACGGCGTCTCGGGCGGGGGTAGGCTGGACGAGTGCCGCGCGGTGCTGGAGGACGTGCTGCAGAGCGAGGAGACGGAGGGCGTGCCGCTGCTGGTGCTAGCAAATAAGCAGGACAGGGAGGACTGCGTCGAGGTCGTGCGGATCAAGGAGGGGCTTGTGAAGAAGGTGTTTGAGGGCGAGAAGGCTTCCAGTATACGCGACTCGAGGGTGTTGCCCGTGAGCGCGCTGACGGGCGCCGGCGTGAGGGAGGCTATAGACTGGGTGAGGTCAAGGGTGAGCTGGAACAAGGAGTCGCGGCCACCCGTGATGAGGTGAAGATCGGACGCGCGGTTGCTTTTGTTTGGCGGGTGGTGTTAGGGGGCGTTTACATGGGCGTTTCCGCGAGCATTACGGGATTTGGATATCAACAAAACGGTTCTTGATGATTGTCCATCGGGGTATCTCATTTTTTTTTATATTGCCTAGTAATCTAACATTTCCCCCTTCCATGTAAATCCCACGTCACCTCTCGTTCTCAGCAGACAGCTGGGCCATGAGACCTCCCTTGTCCCTCCTCTTCGCATCCTCCGCCAGCTTCCCGTCCAGGTACTCCGAGAACCACTTCACCTTCTCCATCGCCACGGCGCCGCACTGTAGCAGCGCCACCGCCTCGACGGGCACGCCGCCCAGCTTCGAGATCTGGCAGATCTCCCCGTGCTTGTTCATCCCCACCGTGCAGCCCCCCGTCCGCACCTGCTCCTCCAAAAGGTTCCCGTCCGTCAGGATCCCCTTCTCGCCATCGTCGCCGAAGAAGCTGAATGACACGCAGAAAGGCGAGTGCAGCCAGCTCAGCGGCACGGGCTCCCTCTCCGCAGGCGTGTAGATCGTGACGTCCTCGCCGCTCGTGCTCGAGTCCGGCCTCCGGAAGTGGCGCAGCGCGGCAACGACGGCGAAGCACGTCGCGTCGACCAGGTTCCCGTCGTGGGATAGGACGTGCGCGTCGGCGCGGAGGGCCCAGCACTTGCGGCCGGCGACGAGGCAGAGCGACTCGACGTCCAGGGCGCCGGAGCGGCGGATCGTCTTCTCGAGGAGCCGCGAGAGGAGCACCTCGTTCTCCGTGGGGCGGTTCGGCTCGAAGGCGGGGGAGAGCATCGGGCTTAGCTCCGTCGTGATGGTGAAGATGCCCTCGAAGGGCCGGTCCTGGTACGGCGGCGCTACCTCTGCCGACACCCGGACGAGGACCCTGCGCGCGTCAGCTCCGGTCCAACTCTACTCCTGCCATCCCCGGGCCCTGTAGATTGCGGGTGCTCACCTCGTCTTGCCCAGCTTGACGTCCGCGACGCCATGCTCGTCCCCAAACGTGAGCTCCAGCGGCCTGTACTCGTCGAACTCGCGGCCGTCGAGGCGCTTCTTGTCCTCGATGGCCTGGAGGACAAAGGCCTTTTCGTTGAGCGAAGGCTCTGCTTCGCGGGGCATCTTGGGCGGTTTTGCGATCTGGCGTCGAGTGTCGTGTGTTGGTGGGATGCGGGAGCTGCGTCTTGGTGGGATATCGAAAATTCTGCCGGGCGGTGAGAGGCGGCGGCCGGCGTATTTATTCGTACTTGTACTGTCGACCTCCGTTTTCTGGCACCCGCATCATCGGCTGGCCCACCTCCGAACACCAACCCGCAGCCCATCGACAAGCCGTACCCCGTCCACGAACCGCCACGATGACCACAGCCCACAGGCCGACGTTTGACCCGGTAGGTCGTCGCCAACTTCAGGCTCCATCTAAACCCGCTCTATGCAGAGACTAACCACCGGTTCCCACAGGCCCGCGGCAAGGAGTCGCTCCGCGGCCCGGCCTACCACCAAATCACCCTCCCCGCGCACCTCGAGCTCAAGTACCGCAAGGAAGGCCAGGGCGGCGCCGCCGGAACGAAGCGCGACCTCCGCGCCGAGCTCCTTGCCGCCGAGGAGGCTCACTTCAACCGGAAGGGCGGCGCGCCCGCCGTCGGTGAGCGCTCGCCGTCGCCTTCCCCCGAGGATTCCCACAAGAGGGAGCGGGACGGCGATGTCGAGGGTGGCGAGGAGGACCTTGAGGCGAAGAGGCGGCGGATATTAGAGGAGACGCGGGACGTCGACGCAGACGACAGCGACGAGGAAGAGGACTCGGACGACTCGGATTCGGACGACGATTCCGACGCCGAGCTGCAGAGGGAACTGGAGCGCGTGAGGAGGGAAAAGGCGGAGAAGAGGGAGAGGGAGGAGAGGGAGAGGGCGCGGGCCGAGGAGGACGAGAGGGAGAGGGACATTGCGAGGGGGAACCCGTTGCTCAACAAGGTCGACTACGGCGTCAAGAGGCGGTGGGACGACGACGTGGTGTTCCGGAACCAGGCGCGCGACGTCGATGAGCGGGGGAAGAAGAAGGAGTTTGTGAATGACATGCTGAGGTCGGACTTCCACAAGAGGTTCATGAACAAGTACGTCCGGTAGACGGGACGTCTTGTTGTTTGCAAGAGAGGGATGGCGCTGGAGTTTTGTTTGGGACATTGGGATTTCTATTTACGCTGAATACATCACTATTCCAACTCATCGCGCCAACGACCGCAACGCGCCTTCAGCTACGTTGGATCTCATCCTCCATCTCCCCAAACGCCCCCAGCACATCCCCATACATCTGGAACACCCCGTCCCTAAACCCACAATCAACCTTCTGAATCGCCCCCTCCTCCCTCCACCTCTTCCCAATCAACTCATCAAAGCTCTCCCCCTCCGCCCTCTCCAGCGCCCAGACAGCCTTGTACGCCCCGCCAAGCGCGCACGCGTTGCCCCCGACGTCGAGCCTGTACACCCCCTCCGCGCCGCCTATCACCTCACCCATGGTCTGCGCGATGGCCGGGTTGAGGGACCCGCCTCCGACGAGGTAGATCCTCCTCGGCTGCGGCGGGAGGCCGTCGGCCGGCGCGTGGACTAGGTTCCGGGAGCGCATGCGCATCGAGAGGGCCTGCGATTCGACGATTGCGCGGGCGTCGGTTTCGGGGGCCCACGGCTCCGCGGCGGCCTTTAGGTTCTTGCCGTCGGGGTTGCAGGTGTACCGCCAGGTCCCGGCGCGCATGTTGGGCACGATCTCGGGAAGGTAGAAGTACAGCCCCAGCTTCGCGGCGTCGGACGGCCCCGAGATGGAGAGGGGCGGCGAGTCGGTGACGGCCTTGTTGAAGGACGCCCAGGGGTCGGACCCCCCCGGCGCCGGGAGCGCGTCGCGGACCTTTTCGCGCGCCAGCCCGCCGTTCTTGTAGCACAGCATGAACATGTACTGGCCCGGCGTCGTGGGGTGGTTGAAGAAGTGGTACGCCGCGTCGGGCTTGTAGTACGGCGTGATCATGAGGAACGTCGTCGACGTTCCCAGCGACACGATGGCGTCGAGCGGCCGCAGCGGCAGCGCGAGGATCGTAGCCGGGTTGTCACCCGTGAACGGCGCGACCTGGCACTCCGGGCTGAAGCCGTGCTTGTCGACAAAGTACCCCGCGATGGACCCCATGCTGCCGCCGCCGTCCTGGCGCACGTCGCCCAGCTTCTGCCGCAGCTCCGCGGCGCCGTCCTTGCCGGCCGTCAGCTCGAGGAGGGGCTCGTTCCACGTGTTGTTGGGGACGTCCCAGAGGTTCATGCCGCACGCCTCGCTGATGTCCATGGGGGCGTGGGTCCCGAGGAGGACGGAGGCGAGGAAGGAAGAGACGAGGGCGATGCGTTCGGTCTTGGCGTACATGTCGGGTAGCTTTCGCTTAAGGCGCATGATCTGAGGGCCCGTGAAGCGCTGGTTCCTCCGTTAGTATCGTGGTCACCTTCCTCACCAACAAACCGTGACGGCCCAGGTCACAGATCGCAAGGGGCGGGGTGACTTACATGGTGAGCTCCGCTCCCCGTCGCCTCCGCCAGCTTCTCCGATCCCCCCAGCTTCTCGTTAAACTGCTCACACTCAGCCCCCGTACTCGAGTCCTGCCAATTTGGCGCAAACGGATGCGCCAGCCCATCCTTAAGCTGCTCGGCGAGCCCCTTCTCGGCACTCAGCCCAGCCAGCCTCTCGCCGGCACCACGGCCCCAGTACACGCTCCCGTGCTGCTGGCACGACCCGCTGACGCCCTTGACCCTATCCAGCGACACCTCTGCCTTCAGCCTCTGCAGCACGAGGTCCAGCGCCTCGAGCCACATCGCGACGGGCGCGTAGACCTCGCCCTCGGCCGGGACGGCGTGGACGCCCTTGGTGACGCCATACTTGGTGCCAAAGTCGGCGTCGAAGTCGACCTTTACCTCGGCGACGACCTGGAGGTCCGGCGTGATGGCGATGACTGGGGGCACATGTCAGTAAACGGAAGGTGAGCGACGCTTGGTCGGCTACGAGGGGCAGTGTGGGGGGTGTGGGGTCCGTCTCACCCTTGAGTTGCTGGGTTGAGAGGTCGAAACCCAGGTACAGAGGGCCCGAGCTCATGATGTGTGGTTTCTGCTTGTACTAGCCTGCCGCTTGGGAGTAACGACGCTCGGAGGAGGCAAAAGACGGGTGTATTGGTAGGTAATTAGGCGGACGGAATACAGAAGGGTAGAACACACAACGCTCAAGTTGAACGAGAAAGACGGCAGCACGGGTAAAAGAAAAAAGGTCTATGACGACAGGGTGGCTCTCAGAGCTCCGGGACCCCCGCGCCGGTATTGGTGCGCGTGTACGCAATCGAGTGGCTACTTCCGACAGACCCCCCGAGTCCACACGCCGAGTAGTGTACAAAATAGTATATAGCTATAGTCCAAGATGGGCCAAGAGGCGACGCGCGACCCAACGAGAAATCCCCAATCATCCGTCCCGCCCGCGATGTGGGGCTACATAAATGGGGTTAGAGGGGCCGGACGGGCTTCGCGAAGCGAGTTGCTGGCCCACCATGTATTGAATTCGGAGGGTGGCTGATTTAGCCTAAATGTAGCTGCAGGAACCGGTCCTAATTGGAGCGCTATGGGCGACCTTCGCTCCGCCAGCTGGCGGCGCTAGCTGCGGGAATGGACGCCGCCGTAGTCCAACTTGGCGCAAGCTCGCCGCGGGGCCGAAGCTCCGTCAAACAAGCCCACAGATATGCCTCACAATCCCCCTCTTGACCCCTCCGCATGCTTCCCTCAGCTCAGCCCCAGCAAACAATTCGGTGAAAGTCGCCGAGGGCCAAGCCACGGGGACATCCCTGCAAGCAGACCCAGGGTCCGGCGACTCGGAGCGGCTCAAAGCAAGCCCGCAACGTGCAGGCACCGACCTACTGGCGTCGCCGCGCACCACTGGCCCTCGCCGACTTCCCACTCGCACTCCCCTCGTCGTGGCCCTCGTGAGAATGGCCGTTGGTGTGCGAATGGTCGTGGTCGTGGTGATCATGCTCCTCCGCCGCCTCGGACTCGGCGACCTCCGGGCTCACCTCACCCGACACGAACTGGTCGAACTCCGGTACCGCCGCCGCCGCCTCTCGCGACATGAACCGCACCCGCACCCTCTTGGCCCCACGGACGGATGAGCCGATCTGCTCCCGCACCTTCGTCTCAACTTCGCGGGCGTCCTCGACCGTCCACGCGCCCGGGACCACAAGGTCCAGGTCAATCAGGTAGTTCTGCCCCGACTTGGTCCCCGAGATCTCGCGAATCTCCACCTCGTGGCCCTCCGTGATCGAGTCTAGAGACTTATTCACATGCTTCCGCACCATGTCCTGGACATCGTCGTCGATGCCCTTGTCGGCGAGTTCCCCGATCGCCGAGATTGTGTTTACCGCCCCAGCCCTCACGACCAGCAGCGAGATCAGGATGCCGCCGACGGGGTCGAGCCAGGCGGCGTGTTTCATAAAGTTCGCGAGGAGGATGACGACGAGCGTGACGATGCCCGTCCAGCTGTCGACTCGGTGGTGTACGGCGTTGGATGCCAAGACGGACGATTTGCGCTCGACCGCAACCTTCATAGCTAGACGGCACCACCTGTTAGCATCAAAGGTCATGTATTCGGCCATTATGTCGGGGCAGCGTCTGCGCTACACAGGTACCGTGGAGACGACTTACTAGCATGATACAACCACTCCTTGATAGCGATGGTGCCCGCCGCGAGCCACGCCGCATGCATACTCGGCACCCCATGGGCATGGTCGTGGCCGTGGCTGTGTCCAGCATGCGCCAGCTCTCCCAGGAACGACGGATCCACGCCAAGCTGTGTTATGAGGGCAACAGCGCTGCTCCAGCCCATCAGCACACCGCCCACGAGCAGCATCCCCGATACTCCGAGAGACCCCAGGCTCTCTACCTTGCCGTAGCCGGTGGGGAACTTGTGCGTCGGGTCCTTGGCGCTCCACGAGACGGTCGCGAGCGTGAGGACGTCCGACGCGAGGTCCGTTACACTGTGCCACGCATCCGCGACCATGGCGTGGGAGAGGAAGACGTAGCCGCCGACGCCCTTGGCGACCGCCATGGCGAGGTTCGAGTACAGGCCTATCCGCGTGATCCGCACGCCGGCATCGGCCTTGTTTCTTGACGTGAGGTAGGCATTGTCGTGGGGGTGGTGGTGATGATGGTGGCCCAGCCCGTGGCTATGGCCGTGATCGTGCTTACTCCTGACATCCATTGTGCAGGGACTCGGGCAGGTTCCTCTCGGTCGCAACAAGGGTCTCGTCCTCGCAAAAGTAAAATTCGAGTGAGGTCGACAGCGGAGGGCAGAGTTGTTCAAGTAGGCGGGAGAAGAGGCCGTCTCGAAGCCGCGTTGTGGTCGATCTGGCCTCAGGGAGAAAGGGTTAAAAACGCCGGGTAAGCAGCTCCTGCCGCGGCGGAGGTGCAGCGCAAGGGAGGACGTCACCGCGGGCTGAGACGCGGCGCCAGCGCGGCGGGCCAGGGAGGAGCTGCGGGCCAGGGAATAAGCCGGGATATTATTGGCGGGCCGCTGGTAAAAGCCCCGAGCCTGGGGCGCCCAGGTGCCCGTGCTTACGCCCGGTCGGAATGGGGGCATTGGCAATTGCCCGGTCGTACGCGCAATCCTCCGCTCTCCGCGATCGTCGCAGGTGTCGAGTAGATGCGTTTACGTGGCCGCACACGTAGTTTTTTGGGTGGTATTGGCTGCGTTATTTGAAACCAGAGTGCCTTTCTTCACTCGAGCCGCACGCTTGGAATGTGCCGGACACCGTGTGGATGACGACGGGAGTTGCGCGGGATCGGATAGGTGGAGGAACAATGCCCCCTTTGCCGACGATCGGATAGGTGGGGGGACAAGCCCTTGTTAGTGACGGCTGGCGCGGTGCTTCCCGGGGGCAGCGGCTCAGCTCACTGCTGCTGGGCGTTCTCCTCGGAATGGCGGATGGCGGGGTTTGGGAGCGGCGGGGGCTGTCGCGGCCGAAGCTATCATTGCATGCGGTACTCTAGTACGTGGGCGGATACGCGGTAAGAGTCTCGAGGACCTCGGGAAAGAGGATAGTATGAGGATTTCTTAGGTGAAAGTTGGATGCCTCCGAGCGAGCTCCGATGATGCAAGCAACCAGTTGGCGGCATTCCCTGATTCGGGGGGACCGCGCCCCGCTAATATCCAGTTCCCCCAGCTGGCTGCTGCCTCGCCGGATGAAGCCGGGGGACGTGGAAGCATCGGAAGACCGGTAGCTGGAATCATGCCATCTCATGCGCTGGGTCACGTGCACTACAGGGGAGCACCGCTGCTGCTGCAGGTCTCCCGTGGCATTCGGCTCGGAACCCGTCGCAGCTTGTTTCCCAAGAACGTCTGGGATGGGCGGATGGAGCCCGCAGTCGGCGACCCTGCGATCGCAGACCGCGTCACGCCCGCGCATGCATCCGTTGCGGATCTGCATATCTGATTGTCATCAGGAGACCCTGGCGGCCCTTCGAGAAGCACGATTGCGGCGTCCGGTCAATGGAACCCATCCGAGTGGGTGGCCCTGACATGGAGATATGCAAAAGGACTGCCGGCCGCCGCGTCTGATTCGCCAATTCATCTTGACACAGGGCGTCGGTGACACGGGGCGTCGAGCCAATCCTCGGGCACACACACCCACTACTCACCAAAGAAGCCTCCGAGCGCGGCGGGTCGATGCGTGATGGTGGTGAAAAGCAGAGGGGGAGGGAGTCGTAGAAAAAGAGGGGACTCTCCTCGGGTCTAGGACCTGGGAGTCGGTCTGTGTTAGACTGCTTCGACTATCAATAACCGGAAATATGGCGATCGAGTTGAGAACAAAACAGCATCACGAGCCTCCGAGGCGCGGTAGCCCCACGAGGAGCCGTAGCCCCAGGGAGACTCCCTTCGAGCGATCATCGCCGCCCCCCCAGGATGGCCTCATGGTGACCAACGAACGAGAGGCCGTCTCCCTGCCGCCCATGGACGGCGGCAAGGAAGCATGGCTCTTTCTCATCTCTTGCTTCATGATCGAGTGTCTCGTATGGGGTAGGTTACCGGGTCGAGTGTGCTTGCATGTCCAAGCCACTTACAGTGATAGTCAGCGTTTCCATTCTCCTTTGGCGTCTTCCAGAGTTATTACAGCACCAACGAGCCATTCGCCGGCTCCCGTAACATCCCCGTCATCGGCACCTGCGCGCTGGTACGGCCGAGACTACTCCCCCTATCCTCCTCCGGGCCCCGTTAGCTAACACGCAGCCCAGGGTGTCATGTACCTCGACAACCCCATCATCGTGGCCGTCCTCCGCCATTTTCCCCGCCATGCCCGTTGGATGCCCCTCGCCGGTCTCTTCCTAATGAGTCTCGCCCTCGCCATGAGCTCCTTCTCCACCACGGTCCCGCACCTCATCGCCACCCAGGGCGTCCTCTACGCCCTCGGCGGCTCCGTCGCCTACTGCCCCTGCATCCTTTACATGGACGAGTGGTTCGCCCGCCGGCGCGGCCTCGCCTATGGCATCATGTGGTCCGCGACGGGCTTCGGCGGCGCCGTCATCCCGCTTCTCCTCGAGTACCTCCTCCACGCCCACGGCTTCCGCACCACCCTCCGCATCTGGGCCGGCATGCTCTTCGCCCTCTGCGCCCCCTTCACCTACTTCATCAAGCCGCGCCTCCCCATCTCCCTCGCGACGCACTCCCGCCGGCCCAACCTCCGCTTCCTCCTCTCACGCACCTTCCTGCTCCATCAGCTCGCCAACGTCGTCGAGGCGACGGGCTTCTTCCTCCCCAACATCTACCTCTCAACCTACGCGCAGACCCACCTCGGCGCCTCCTCCTTCCTCTCCACCCTCACCATCCTCCTCATCAACGTCTCCTCCGTCTTCGGCTGCGTGGCAATGGGCACCCTCATCGACCGTCTCGACGTAGTAAACTGCATCCTCGTCTCCACCGCCGGCGCAACCGTCGGCGTCCTCCTTCTCTGGGGCCTCTCCTCATCGCTCCCCGTCCTGTACTTCTTCTGCGTCGTCTACGGCGTCTTCGCATCCTCCTTCACATCCGCGTGGTCCGGCATCATGAAGCAGGTCGTGGTGTCCGAGGCACGCCGAGACCGCCCCGCCGACCCGAGCATGATCTTCGGGTGTTTGGCTGCCGGGCGCGGCCTTGGGAACATCATCTCCGGCCCGCTGAGCGAGGCGCTCATCGACGGATTCCCGTGGAAGGGAGAGGCAGCGTTCGGCTACGGGAGCGGCCACGGGCCGCTGATTGTCTACACAGGCGTCACGGCGCTGCTGGGTGGCGCGAGTGTGGTGTGGAAGTACCTCGGCTGGCTTAACTGAGAAGTCTTGTCTACTCAAGTGGTATTGATGATTGATTCCATTGTCAAACATCTAGCTTCTTCTTAAAAAGAAGAAAAAAAGTAATAGTGAACGAATATGAAGAGGTAATTACATATTTGTTTCCCGGCCGCCCGCAACCTCGAGTGTTTTGATATCGCCAATGACTCCTTGAAGTTCAAACCAGATCCCCCTTGAGATGTAACTTTTCCCTGTTTTTTTGGTCCATCCCGATGTGACGATGCGCAAAATAAGAATGATAGTGACAAAATGGCAAAATGGCGTTCCAGAACAAAAGAAAAAGACAAATCACAAATCACGACGGAGCGTACATCAGCCGTACGTGGAGTTTCCCCGGGCAAGGAGCGGCCGGTCCCAGGGCGAGTTGTCCGTGTCTTCCTCCTCGCTGTCATACTCGGAGACAGCCTCACTGTTCGTGTCGGTGTTGTATATGAAGTACTGGATAAAGACTCCAAAGTCCATGAAAAGAGTCACTAGACTCCCCACGATCCAGGAGAGGTTCACCAGGATGTACCGCCCGTACATACTGCCGACCTCACCGGGCGCGCACTCGTCCTCACGGCACTTGGGATCGTACGCGAATATGGACAGGACGTAAGTGATGTTGCCCAGGCAGGCGAAGAGGAAGAAGAGCATGCTAAGGCCGTCGGTGCTCTTCCGCCTATAGTTGAGGATGAGCTGTGGGACGCGCGACAAAAGGTAGAGCACGGCACAGAAATATCCAAAAATCTGGCCCCAGAGGCTAAAGGTGATCACATCGTCCGGCTTGCTATCGTCCGGGGGTTGATAGCCTTGGCCCTTGCGGCTAAGGAACCATCCAAGGACGCCTGCACCACAGACCATGATCACCGCCAGGGCGTTCCAGATCACGGTCTGCAGCACGGTCGGCGTCGTCGCGGGAGCCTCTAGGGGGTCCGGGACCAGGGGTACCGCGGGCGACAGGTTCGACCAGTCCGAACCCCGCCTCTGCCGTCTGGGGCGCTCGCGCAGCAACCTCGTCCGTTCGTCCGATGTGTTGCCGTTCGTGGGCTTCGGCGCGGCCGGTTCCACCTCGTCCTTCCATGTGAAACCGCGATAGTAGAAGCACTGGAGAAGGAGGACGATATCGGCGATGGTATAGTAGATGGCGAGTATGATCTGCAGTCGAGACTTAGCACGGCCCTCCTATCCCTGCCATGGTACGGGGTGACTGACCATCGTGGGGAGGACGCCCTGGAGGACGGCGCCGAGGATGTTGAAGACATCACCGAGGAGCCACACGATGATGAACTGTATCGAGAGTCCTTCGGTGCTGCCTCGCTGGAAGTTCTGGAGGATCTGTGGAGAGAAGACGACGACTAGAATCACGGGTCAGCACGACGTGGACTCGTAGCGATGATATACGACCCGACTCACCCCAGCAGGCAATGGAGATTGATCTGTCAGTTCGCAAATGTCAGTGTCACGAAGAAAACGCCTCCTGCGGAACCAAGGGATGACGCACCCGCAAATGCCCGAAATCGCCTCCACGTCCAGATGCAAGGGGTCGGTCGGCGGCACCATCATCGCGAGCTGTGCGATCGACTATCGATCGAGAGAAGGGACGAATGCTCTCCGAAGGAAGGGTGGTTGACCATGAGTTCCTGCGTGCGCGATGCTTGCGGTGATGACGAGATTGGGGCGCATTGGGGGGTGCTAGCGGGAGAAGCAGTAATTAGGCGACCCACCCAGGCATCGATTGATGATGGTGAAGCTAGGTGAAGCCATTTGTGCCGGTCAAAACCGTTCCCCGCCTCCGGATTCGGCGCTAGCGCGCAGCTGAGGAAGCTATTAGCCGCCATAGTGGCGTTTCAAGATCCGATACAAGGATACAAAGTGGGAATCGCTGTAAACGTCACATGGCAAATTTTGGGACGCAAGCTATTAAATATATAATCCACCTTCGCCGCGTCGGAGAAGAAAAAGAAAGATACGGAAACTCCAAGCGCCACACACCACCCACGGACACCATGATACCCGCGGCGCTCCGGTCCGTGTGCGCAGAATGCCTGCACCTCACATACCCGCGCAGGCCCGTCATACCGACGCTGCAGCCATGCGGCAACCTCCGCGCCGCGTCCCGCCAGGCGCGGACCAAGCCGTCGCGGATGGTCCTCTCGAAAACCGTGGCGCGCGCGCCGTCCGATAGGCCCCGGAAGACGAGTAGGAGGCAGATTCAGGGCCCGTTCGGAGGCATGAACCAGACGGCGGCCCGGATCCCCGAGAAGAAGCAGGGCCAGGGCGCGCCCTCGAACACGTACGGCAAGGTGAAGAAGGAGGATACGAGGAAGGCGCTCAAGATGCAGCGCGCGCTGGCCACCATCTCGTACGGAAAGAGGACGTCCATCAAGGCTCGAATCCAGGAGGTCGAGTCGTTTGATCAGTTCGATCTGATACCGTCTCTCAAGGAGGCGCTGAAGTCGGATGCCCTGAAGGGGATGGTGGACGTGAAGCCGACGCCCGTCCAGAGGCTGGCGATACCCGAGCTTCTCGGTCAGGGGCACTACAAATCGAAGCAGCCGCCCAAGGAGTTCCTCCTGGCTGCCGAGACGGGGTCCGGTAAGACGCTAGCGTACCTCTTGCCCGCCATCAACGCCATGAAGCTCGCCGAGGCGGAGGACACGGACGCCCAGAGCTACAAGACGCGCTGGCAAGAGGAGCGGGCAAGGCAGAACGACCCCAACCTGAAGCCGACCGAGGTCGACGAGCCGCACCCGACAATGGCGCGGCCCAAGGTCGTCGTTCTCGTTCCGACCGCGGAGCTCGTGGAGCAGGTCGGGGCCGTGGCGAAGTCTCTCTCCCACATGGTCAAGTTCAAGACGGAGAGGCTACGCGCGAACCTGCCCGTCAAGACGATCCACCGCAACCTGTACTCGCACCGGGGCGTCGACGTCGTCATCACGACGCCGCACCTCCTCGCGTCCATCGCGGAGTCGGACCCCAACGTCCTGGCCCAGGTCACCCACCTCATCGTCGACGAGGCGGACTCGCTCCTCGACCGCAGCTTCTCGAGCGTCACCATTGACATCATCGACAAGGCGCGGCCGTCGCTGAAGCAGTTCGTCGTCTGCTCCGCCACGATCCCCAAGCGTCTCGACGCGTACCTCGGCCGCGAGTACCCCGACATGATGCGGATCACGACGCCCAACCTGCACGCGATTCCGCGGCGCGTGCAGCTCGGCGTCGTGGACGTGTCCAAGGACCCCTACCGGAACAACAAGAACCTCGCGTGCGCGGACGCAATCTACGGCATCGGGCGCGAGGCGGCGCAGCATGAGGGCCCCGACAAGGAGCAGGTCGAAGTCCGCCGCGTCATCGTCTTCGTCAACGAGCGCGAGAACACGGAGAAGGTCAAGGAGTACCTCCTCTCCAAGGGCATCAACGCCGTGGCGCTCCACCGCGACATCACGGAGGGCCAGCGCGGCGAGATCGTCAACACGTTTACCTCGTCGGATCCCCTCCGCATCCCTACGCCCGAGAAGCCCGCCCCCGGCGTGCGCTCGCTGCCCAACGTCAAGGTCGTCGTCGCCACGGACCTTGCGTCCAGGGGCATCGACACGCTGGCGGTTCGGCACGTCATCCTCTACGACATCCCGCACACGACGATCGACTTCATCCACCGGCTCGGGCGCGCGGGGCGGATGGGCCGCCGCGGGAGGGGCATCGCGCTTGTCGGGAACGACGACCGGAGGGATGTTGTGAAGGAGGTGAAGGAGAGTATGTTTATGGGCCAGGCGCTGGTGTAGATGCTTGGGCTAGGGGGTGAGCCGTGGTCTTGTATAATATAATCCTGTATTTGTACGAAGTTGGGCGCGTCTGGCATTTCCTGGGTATATATGATGGACGCAAAATAGACTTTTCTCTCTGTTGCAACTTGCGGCTCTTTTGGTTGCCATGCTCAGACGGGCTGCGCCCTGCTCACGATGCAGCAGCGGGTAATAGCTCGTCCTGATCCCATCCGTCTCAAAACTTTTCTCGGTGAGCTCACCGTCTTCCGACACACCAGTGTGCCCTTCTCAGCGCCATGACGCCCATGGCTCAAGAGCGAGACGATAGCCTTCGACATCTATCCGTCCAAGACACTCACTTCCGCATCCCCGATGCCAAGTCTTGTCGTTCTGCCCCAACTTATCAGGCGCCAGGCCAGGGTAACAGGTGGAGCATCGGAGCGCGATGTCCCTGTTGAGAAGAGGAACCAACAAGTGTGACATTTACACTTATGCACAGCATCTCTTTACCATCTCGCAGTTCTCCCAACTCCACCCTCCTCTAGAAGTACCAGACCACCGGAAGCTTTGGCAACCAGTCCATCCAACCGCCCCACGAGGAGATGGAAATCTTGATATATGTATGAAGATACATGTGCGTATGTGTGTCCTGCGCGTCAAGATATAGGACACCACCAATGCCACATGGCCGACATGATGCACGCCGATGCACTCGATCACAAATAAGGACTCATCGTGGACCCCAGGAGCTGTGCTCCTGATCCAATCTATTAGCAGTAAGCTATGCATATGGATAATTCAAAAGAATACCTTCATGCCATCCTAAGCAATACAATCAGACGCCGCCTCATTTGAATCCCCCTTCCCGACGCCAGTGCCCGAGGCTCATGGCAAGCTCAGCGGCTGAACATGAGGGCCCTCCTGAACTTGGACATCAGAGTCTTCTCATCCTTGGGGTGGATGTAGTAGGCACACTGATCGTCCTTGGTGGTCCCAACATGAATCCCGTTCGGCGCGAATTCTCGGACAACCTTGAGGATCTTGTGCGCCGACCGACAAGAAAGCTTTCCCGGCCTCTCCACTTTCGCCTCGTCCCGTCCCATCCTCACTTTCTTGCCCTTTCCCTTCCCGCCCTTTGGCTTTTCTTTTCCTTTGCCCCCCTTTGCACCACCCTTCGACTTCCCAGCTTTTCCGCCCTTCCCACCCTTGCCGCCCTTCTTCTTCTGAGGCTCGGGCTCAGGGCTTGCTGCGTCTCGGCCAAACTTCTTGCCCTTCTTCTTGTCGCCCTTCTTCTTGTCGCCCTTCTTGTTCCCATTCTTCTCGCGCTCGCGTCGGATATCCCACAGCTGCTTGACCATCTTGTCACCGTCGGCCATCGTCATGTACTTGACGGAATCCTAGAAGAGAGGATGGTGTAAGTAAGAGTCTTCACAGCTTCACGAGAATAACTGGGTGGCACTCACGGTTTCTTTGTCGACATGTCCCTCGACCGTCACATCGTTGATCATGTTATGGAGGGACATGACCTGTGCTGTGGCCACATCACAATTGCTCGGCTTGATGGCCTTTGCCAGAGAGATGATGGTGCCCTTCATGTGCTTGGTCTCCTCCGATGTTAGGCCTCCATCGAGAGGGACGGCAGCCGCGAGGGCGGCCAGGGCCGAGATGGCGGTACCGAGGAGGAAGAGCCGCATCTTCAAGGTGGTATAGAACAAGGGGAGGGAAGGTGAGAAGGCAATGGCTAGGTAAATCTCTGGAGGAATGCTGGCGATGAAAATGAGCGGTTCTGTGAATGATACTGATGGTTCGGTTGGACGACGTCCACGACTGGGGGATGAATGTTGATGGCAAATGGAGCTGGCACGCGAGAGAATTATGGATGAGGGGGGTGAGGAGGGGAAGGGATATGGTCTGGTTCCTGAGATGCTGGGTTTTATCGGTCTCTAATCCCCCTTGGGTGAAGACGGGAAGTCGCGATGGTGATTTCTGGAAGGAGCACCTGTAGCCACCACTCACAAGTCCACTCGTGTCGATTCCGAAGGGGAAGGCGCACTGAAATTGCATCAAAGAAGAGCCAAGCTGATGGGCTGATAGACTAGTCTGCCTTTCTGCCAGGCGCATATTCGAGGTGGGAAACTTGTGTTGTCGGCATATATTTTGGTCGATTAGACGTGTTGGGCTCCCGGCCAATCTCAAGGGCATGCTGCACAAAGTACTAAGAGGTAGCAGAGCCTACCACGACCGTCCCAGAAACTCCTCCATTGAGACTGCGTCAAGGCTGTTCGCATCTGTTGGACATGTCGGTCAGAATCGTCACAGCGTGTAAGTGGGCAGCGTGTAAGCGATAACTATGAGGGGCGCTCGGTACCGTGGAAAAGTATTCATTACTATCCTGATCTATGCTTTGGAGGCTGTGACTATCCGCAAGTCAGGCTTGCTCAGATATACTCTTGCTCAGCTAAACAGGTGTTGGTGACTTATCTCACCCATCCAAAATCACCCTACCAAAGACTGCGAGCAATGTTTATCCTCGTTCGACGGATCATGGCTGGTTATCTATGTTTCTCGAGCCGGGCTTCCATAAAACACTCGCTATTTTTGTTGTGGAAGGCCTCCCCCTCGTATCTATTCGTCCAAGACCGGATAATACCCTCACTGAAACCCAGGCTCTCTGAAAAGAGTGACGTGCTCAGGAGTACCACACGTCCATGTGCTCTGTGAGTTATGGGGACGTGGGAGATCCTGAAGCGGAAGTCCGCAGGAATCACGCTCAGCCACCCCTGAAATTACATGAGTCGACTTAAGTCGTAATATCTCCGCCCTTGCCTGGAAGGAAGCATTGATGTCGGCCGTGGTTCGATGTAAGCCCGTGGCACGGGATACCAAGCCAGCAGTTTGCCTTATTCTAAGACGATCAGCAAGTCTGGTGGCCCCAACTACGACGTAGCAATCCCTCCGAGGATAGGGGTGTTAGATGGATGAGAAGCGTCACATTGCCTCGAGGGCCATAAGCAAGACCTCACTGAGCCCCGCCGAAGGGCCCAACAAGCTTGAGAATTCCATCGGGACACCCGCGTGAGAGTGATGTGACTGCAGGGGATCCATCCAATGACGGCTCTTCGTACGGCTTGCTTCCACTTCGCGTGCTTGATGCTGTGACACCAAAATGCCGGGTGGACGGTTCTAGCCGAGATCTCGTTAGAGCCCCTCTGGGGCATACAATATTACACATCTGCTGCATTCCGAGGTCGGGACGGGGAAAATGCAAAAATAATAAAAGATTACAAAACTAATACATACAACACCGGGGATTCGCTGGTCGTCACCGACCCAACTACTAGTCCGGCGCTTCGTGGTTTATGTTTAGGGGAGCGGACGGGACCCTCAGGTTTCCACGAGCTATGGTCGTATGTACTAAACACATGTTGTTATTCAGTATATATAGGCATCAGCAAGAACGGCAAGAATATATCTAACCCTTCTTATAGGGCTGAACGTCGTGGATACAGTCAAGGTACGGCTACTATTTGATATCTGCGTCCCAACGTCCTCCCGGTGAAGACGATGGAAAGGGCCTCCAACGGACGTTGCCCCAGCTCCGGCGTCGTGCAATGGTCGTACTCGAGGTACAGAGGGTACATTAGCGGTCAGAGACACCGGCCGCCCGAAGTTAGCATCGTAGCATCGATCGGCAAGGGAGAACTGTAGCTTCCGTTTCCCCCGGCGCGCCTTCCTTCGCTTTCCCAGATGTGGATCTGGGGCTTGACTTTGGCTCCCTCACGTAGTGAGAAGCCGAGAATGTTCTTATCTTATGCGGAGGCTCGCTGGCGTCTCCGGAAATCGCGCTTGCCACGAGATCAACGAAGGCGCGAGATGGAGTCTCGACCGATCGTCTTTCCGTTCCTTCGGTAAGCTCCATGTCGTTCCATTTCGGGCGTGTGTGCCGCGACCACGCCTGCACCGTGCACTCCTGCTTGGTGGAGTCAGGGTTACTTCGCGCAGTAGCATCGCCTGTGATTGGATGCCGTCACCGGTTTCAGTTAGCCTGGAGCGGAAGTCGAGGCTGCTCCTTCGGCCCTCGCTGACCAGTAGCCGAGACCTCGCATTCTGTTTGCTCTGAGGAGGACCGTTCTCCAAGATCTCAGGCGACACACATGCCTACCATACTACTTGCATGGACGGGCCATTACATTTTGCCGAGTACTCGTATCAAGTAAACTACGTTTTCCGAGTGTCCTTACCTCGTATTGGACAGAGGAATCAAGGAAAGTTCGGTGTAGAAGGTGGAAGGCACCTTCCCCAGGTATTATATTGGAGGTCGTCGGTGGCAGACCCCTCCCGGCTCTCGGGCGCGGTCGAGCCTTCCTGTTGGGATTGGAGGCTGCCTCAAGAACCCCCCTTGCACCTGCCAAAGAGGGCCCACGGCACCAATAACACTTCCTCGTGTGCCCTGCCTGTACCGGAAACCTTGTACTCCAAAGCCGCCCTTGCTTGTACGAAGCACCATGCCGTGCTATTTCAACTCCAGGCGATCCCAGTTGGGGACCTGGGATTCCTCGATACTCCTCTCTCACCGCATCCCTCTACCTCAAATCCGCCATCTGCCACATAACACGGCTGTCGGACGGTGTACCGAGGCAGGGGAAATACAGCTCTGGACTATCTTCACTTCCTCACTACATAACGCCCATTCTTTAGGTTTGGATACATCTTACAAACTGAGCACAAGACGGTGAACCGCCCATCCTCCCCCTCTCAAACCAACCTTGCCAACTATGGACATACCGCGCCAGCCCACGCCCGCAGTTTGGGAAAGTGGCGAGCCATCCACCCAGGTTCGGCCGTCCCGGTCCGACCAGGACCTTCCTTCGCTGAAGCGGCGTCGCAGCCACGCGTCTCTCACGGACTGCTGCCGGACCTGTCGACTTCGAAAGGTGGGCGATTCATGGGGCTGAAGCTCTCCAGCTGTTTCCTTGCGTTCTTCCTACGCCCTTGATGTTGCCTTTACTCGCCGCCTCCTGGGCGCAAACCCCTTGTATTCCAGTCTGACCCTCTGTTACTTGAGTGTTTCTTCTGTTTCGCTTCCACAGTGTTCCCTCGCTATCACTCCCCCTCCCCTTCATGACCCTTCGTCGTTTTGTACCCGCCAACAACTTGCCTCTCAACCGCTTATCCCTGTGTGTGAACACTCGTCGCCGTGTGTATGCCCAACCCTCGTATTATGCAGGGACCCGTAGTGCTCCTTCAACCGCGATTAACTCCAAACGAACTCATTCTTGCAATTTTACGGGTGCTTTTATTAACCCGAGTAACCGCCTAGGTAATATGTTCTGGAAATCCAGACGATGATGGTCCTTGTTCAAATTGCATGAGACCGGAGCTGGCCTGCGGCTTCAATGACGGGAACCATAGCGCAGATGGCCTATCTGCAGGACATACCGGTGAGTCCAGGATACTTCACCCAAGCTTCTTTGGGCTTTAGATCCCCAGCTAACTCGCTGACCAAAGTGTCGCGCACGACTCCGTCTCGCAGTCACACCGAGGCGGGCACTCTCCGCAAGCGGGCCCAGAGGGCTTGTACCGAGTGTCACTCTCACAAGACGATATGCTCCGGGGACTATCCGAGGTGTAAGAGGTGTGAAGTATCGAACCTGATGTGCGAATATGCCCCGGCAAAGAGGAAATTCCAGCATCTGCCTGCGTCGGCGGAGACCCTGTCGGACTCCTACGGCTCCACGCGCTCGAGAGCACGGTAGGCGACGCCCCGTCGGCTGAAAATGGCGACGCGAATAATGCTGGTACGGCGGCAATTGCGCTGCCGGATCTTACCAGCCTCGTCAAAGAGTAAACTTGAATGGCATCCAGGAGCTGTTGGGAGCCTTGGTTCTAATTTGCTATAGAAACATCCTTGCCAAAAAAGACCTCGTCTTGAGGCACATCGACGCGTACTTTGAGCATCTGTACTTTACGCCGTGTCTCGGCTACCTTCATAAGGAAACGGTCTACAAAGAGCTAGAGTCAAGCTATCCCTGGTAGGGTTCGAGTTGACACGGCCTCGATCTGTGAACTATAAACCCAGACTGACTAAAGAATAGGAGGGTCGACTACACGCCGCACGCGCGGCGGGAATTTGCTCCGTGTCGGTGTTCTTCGTCTCCCCGGGTTCAAAGGCAGTGGATTTTGCCTCGAGATGCTCCATGCAGGTAGAGTTCCACATCTTCCTGACCATCGGGAGCCTCAAGGAAATCAACCTTTTCCTATACTCGTTTGATATCCTCCACAATCATATGTCGGGGAAGTATGCAAGCTCATGGCAGTAGCCACCCGTCTCATGCATGGACTTCTGCTCAACTGGGATGTCCCCGGCTCGAATCATCCGTTCAGGGAACACGAGTGTGCGAGGAGACTAGCATGGCAGATCGTCCACCTCAACCGTGTTTTCGCAAGAGGCTTTGACGCTTACATCTGCTGTCGCGAGGACAATATGAGGATCCAGCTACCGTGCCCGGAAGACGCCTTCGATGCTGCTAAGGAGGTCTTTGTCAAGCGTCTCCAGGATAAGCCGTCGAAGGCTCGATCGCCCCAGGCCTCCACGGCTATCAGATTCGGTTGGTGAATATCCGTCACCATATACGAACGTGAGTTGCGAAACATACATCCCATTAAAACACCACCTTTGGCATCTGCTTCGGTCCACTAATCGCTTCTCTCTTTAGAACGGCAACAAAGTTCGCCTCCGGACCCGCATACCTCCAGAGGGCAAGGTGGGAACCTTCAAAAGTCATGGAGGATACCAGAAAACTCCAGCTGGAGCTGTCAAGGTTTAGCAGCTCTCTGCCAGCCCACCTGAAGCTGTCGAACCGGAACATCTCTCGCTGGGTGCACTCTCCGGAAAGACAAGTCTTTGTCCTCCTGCATGGTCTGTACTGCATCACGCATATCGACCTCTACCGATTTTCGATGCCTGGAATTCGCGAAAGAGGCACTCCTGACCTTCTGAAGAAGCTGCCGGGGAACTTTATCTTGAAGTCCCAGAAACAAGCCATTGCCCACGCTGTCACCCTCGCTCGGTTCTGGGGGACTGTACAACGAAACCTTGAGGAGCTCGGATGGCAGAGTGATCCTGTTAGGCGACTACAACATTGCGGAGTCCATCGAAAAATGCGTCAGAGTTCTCATCACGGCGACGCAGCACAAGCTGTATCAAGATCTGAACTCCCGCAGCACTGCACCGCTCTGGCGAAACGAGCCCGTGAGCGAGGTCTCCATACGGCCTCTCATTATTTCCTGTCTCCAGGTCTTGGAGCCCTGGTCCCGAGTCATTCCGTCTGTGAAGCCCAGGGTGAGTAGTGCTCGGTTGTGTTGGGAACGCCTACTATTGTCTTTGTTTCTAACCATGGCTTCTACGATAGTATGATGAGCTGGTAAAGACGGTGGATGAATTCCGCAAAACAAGTATCTATGAAGAGGCAGAGATGGAGCTCACGGCTGGAGGAGACGGCCAGCCGATACGTCTCCCCGGAGCACACTACCTCCTCGAGCATGCCTACATGGCTCAGGACCAGGAAGAGGAGCCCCCGATGCCCCCCGCCTTGATGGAGCGTTTCTATTCTGCAACTATGAGACCGAGTACACGCATGACCCCTACGCTGGACTCGACGCCCCGGATCACGACTGGCAGGCGGAGGGCTGCCCGCCCGGGATGCCCATTCTACTTGCCGAGGCGAGGGGCCTGCCCCTGAAGCAGCTTTTTTTGAATGATCCTCCACCACTGACGTCTGCTGGGCCACCGGTTGGCCCTGGAGTTACAGCTTCTGCGCCTATTCAAGGCGGCTACTCCCACGGAGCCGAGATGATGCCAGTAGAGCAGGGCGGGGGGCTTCCTGGCATGACGCTTGGTCATATCCCCGCGTTCAATTTCATGGGCTCGCAGCCTCCAACAGGGCATCAGCAGGTATCGTTTTCTGGGCATCCAGATGAGCCTCCGCTTCAAGACTTTAAGGCGCCTCTTTATGGTGGGGTGCAGGTGGGGTCTGACGTCCTCTCACAGCAGTCTCATGGGTATTCTCAGGGGTAGAATGGCTACTCGACGAGGTGTACTCAGACTGAACTCCAGAGGGCTCATGGATGAGCCCGGGGAGCTGATACTGACCGAAGTGCTTTACTGGGGCGCATTTATGGCTCTGGGGTGTGTTGAGGAGTTTATGAACTCTGTCTTTGGGCTATTGTGGGCACGCAGCTGCTAGTCAATGGATCTTTATACAATCCGTTCCCTTCCATGCGCCTCTCGAGATGATAGCCGATAGCCCGATCCAAAGCTGCCCTTGAACAAGGAAGCGGATCATGGGCATCGGCTCGTGTCTTATCTCAGACAGCTTGTCCTCATCGGCGTAACCTCGCGATACACGCTCGATTCCTCATCAGGACTTTTCCCAGGAAATGTGGGAAAGTTCTCATCACTCGGCCTTACACGGCCCTGTTGAGAGTCTCGTTAACCGGACAACATTCCATCTGGATTACCGCCTGATTATGTTCGGAGATTATCCAGGTAGTCTGAGACAACGTGGGGGCAGTCACGGGATCTCCAAGTACGAGGGTTTCTTCCGGGGAGATCGGACTACGATATACGAAGGCCGTGAGTTACCCACGATTCAAACTCTGCGACTTTTCCCGTTGTCGTGGGATACGGATGTCGTGAGCCAAGCACGGGCCGTCTAGTCCGAACACGACTGTCTTTGCCTCATGTCAAAGCGCGGCATGTCTCTTTTAGGGGAGTGTGCATTCCGAGCCGGGGAGATTTTGAGACCTCGGGGTGTGTTTCTGCACAGGTCACTTGATGAAGAAATGGCAAAAGCAAGGAGAGCAAGGGTGTATACTTCCAAATCGGTCGCGGCATCTGCAATGAGACTAAACAACAAACGAATACCTTCGCTCATCGAGAATCTCGGTGATGGAGCGAGAGCTGTGAGGAGCGCCTTGGTTTGACCTCGTCTACTCTACTTTAGTCGCCAACTGGCTAGATAGAATCTGACACGCATAGCTAATAGGATAGGCGTTCTAGATCCCGAAGTCTCGCGATATAAACTTGAATACCGATAACAGCTGCCTTGTCGGGGTGTTTTAGCTGTCCCGGTGACGCTTCCGATCCATGACTCGGACGTATCTCGCCGCATCTGAATAAAAGGGGGCTGGTGCTGCTCTTGGCAGCTTCTAGCTGCAGTTGAGCTGGCGGAGTCTGGTTGGCGCGGTGGGGCCTGTCTCTCGGGTGAAGCCGGACTTAATGTGAGATTCGTCGGTGGGTTTGGCGGTGTTTGATGGTGATCGGTGCGGTCACCATGGGGATGAGAAGGCGGTAATTGGATCTGTTTCCTTGGTTTGGTACTGATGGGGATGTTATTCTTCGATCTGATGTAAGTCAACATCGTCAGATCTTCACGGCTTAGCTCACGAGGATTCGTACCGGGCTGGAAGGACAATTGCGACACGGGTCTCTGCCGGACGTTGGAATTACGAATCTGGATGTGTGTCTGACGTTTCTAGGAGATCCCCCCGGAAGACGAGCACTGCAGTCAAGCCGGAGCCTCTTACCACCTAGATTCCCCAGCAAACGACAGATGGCAAGGCCCACGAGAGATGTCAGGCAGGACCCGCGCAGCATAACCCACTATATTGCGGCTCTTCACTCGGGTGCGGAGAGGCAGAGAGACAGGCATCGGCAGTTTCCCAAGTCAACGGGCCGTGAAGCTGAGACATACATGACGTCTTCGCGGCGCCCATGCAGATGTCTTCCCCTTTCCTGGCCTTCCCCACTCTGCTTGCTTGCTTCTTCTCCCCCGTACCGACTCGGAGGTTTTCCTTTTGGTTTTGCTTTCGTGGTGGGACTTTCATACACGTGAGACAGGGGTTTAATACGGGGGTCTAGGACTACGGATGCCTCGAGGGGTGAGTGACTCGGACGGAGACGTGGGGAATGGGGATATGACAGGTCTCGGGGTTTGTTTCCTTAGCATTGGGATGTGGCATGACGTAGATTGCGGAGTGTTCTTGCGGGAAAGGCTGTTTTATGAGACGGCGAGGGGGATGGAGGTCACGACATGTGATAGCGTCCAGGGGCTCAGCTACGAACAACCCGCCCACCTTTTCCTTGTAACAGGCTCTCTCCTGCTGCACCCTCTCTCTCACGCCGCTGAGTCCAGGGCGGAAAAGACTTAGGACAGCCCCCTCCTCCGTCACCACTCACGTCGAACGCCCATGGCCCCCCATCAACAAGCCCCCCCCTCCCAACACAAAAAAGAAGTATCCCTTCTAGGTATCATTAGTTACTGCATCTCTCTACCCTCCCACAAGAAAACAAGGAACCAGAGGCCCAAAAAACAAGAGACAAGACGTAAAGGCGGGAATGACAGCCCCACAACGAACACGAGAACGAGAGAAGAGCACGGGCGAACCGATACAGACTCGTAGAACCGCCGTGTCATCCAGTCATCCATCGAGAAATGGACGTCAGCACAGTGAGGCGGAGCCGCCAGACCTGTTACCCGTCACCCGTAAGACTTGGCAACACGAACGCACGCACGAGACCCGGGCCCTGGTCCAGGTCTCCTCACCGCTCCCTCTCCTTTCGTCCCCGTACGACTCGTATAAAAAGCAGGTGTGACAAGATACTCTAGACAGACCGGGGAGAAAGGGGTGGAGGGTGGCAAGAAAGCTACACAAATGTACGATCTGCGCCCTCCGACCCCACGATACAGCAGGCCTGTACGTGAGCGAAAAAGGTTATCCGTTCATTTGGGAGGCCGCATCTCGTGCGACAGAGACCCCCGGAAACCCCGCTTTTGCCATTTACTCCCCTCTCACTCTGCTTCCTGCTACATGTTACGACTTAGGGGGGTTCCTCAATGTCCCTTATACACCTTTGCGACGGTCTTGTATTCTTGAGGAAGGGGGAAGGGAGGCGGATATGGCCACGCCTATATCGTGGTACAGTACCATGATTGAGTAATCTTCTCACAGTATGTAGAAGGAGTGGAAAGTAGAAAGGCCTTGGAGAACAGGAGAAACGTGATGAATCTAGCCGCCCTCATGTCGTCACACCTGCGCTCTTTCCTCCTCGTCCCCCCCTCGCTCTTCAACTCATTGAGCGCTCCATGAGAAGGTCCTGATGGGGAGCGGGGAGCGGTGTAGGCAGGTCCCCAGGGGATACGAGGGGGTTCGTGGATATATGCGTGTCTCGGGATGACATCTCCGGTGATATCTACGGACTTATAATATACGAGGTTAGTTTCCTTGGCCTGCTTGCGAGAGCCGGGAGATATCTGGGGGTGGGAGACGAGGTCGGAGGGTGTAGAGATGCGCTGGCTCTCGAATATTTTGCATACCCCAACGAGCCCGTCGATGATGAGCAGGGGCGTCGGGGACCGCGAGTAGGAGGAATACTTCACGCCATGGCCCACAAGTCGCAGGCAATCACAGCGACGTATCTGCGCGCCTTTCCTTCGCCCGTCTCTAGCATCCCCTCCGCAGGGTTCCCGAATCAACCCGCCTAGGCCTGGCTTATGCACCCCCGAAAGTGCCGTGTAAGCGTCGTGATGACAGAGTCTCGCCAAAGGTGCTCGTAGAGCAGAGTTTCGTCCCAGGGCCCAGTGACCCCCACCTCAAGCCTCTCACCGAGAGCGCAGCTCCTGTGGCTCCGACTATCGGACGTCATGCCAGCCCCCAAAAACCGCAGGCCATGTCGCGTCCCGCACCATACCTGACCTCCTCCCTCAATCAGCACAGCACGGCCATTCCACAGCGCCCCGCCCCCTCAACGGGTCCCCAACCTCAAAGAGACGCGGGCCCACGCAAAGCTGTTACGCATGTATATCCTTCGATATACTCACGGCTCTCACCCGCCGCGAAACTGCCAGCTCAGCCGCGGGGCACCCCGCGAGAGGCGACGCATAGAGCGGAATCGACGACATGGTGGCACGCTGACGCGCACTCGGAAGAACTGAGACATTGAGGCACCATTGTAGATTATCGGGCGGGGGGAATGACCCATCAGACCGAGACAAGTAGAGGCATCATCATCACCGGCTCGGGTTCGGCGAGGAGAACCGGCCACCTACCAAATCACCAGACGACCACCCATTAGCCCAAGTAGATCCGCAGGGATAAAGACTCCCAGCTCTCAGCTCTCAGATCTCAGCTACCGACGACAAAACTAGCGCACGCCGAGAAGACCACGGCCCTCGGGAGACGTCAAGGGTGGCGCCTCCATTTTCCTCCGCATAACTCCGGGGCCCCCCGCGCGCCGGAGAAATGGAGGGTGCGTCCTCGTTTGGGAATCTGCAAGGGGAGCGGGGGAAGAGGCGCGCTAGTGGGATTGTCCGGAGTGTCGGATGCTGGGTTTGGGGATGGGTTTGGGAAGGATATTTGATTCCCGCTTCCGAGGGTTTGCGAGGGTGTCTGTTACCTGTGTTGCCATAGTTCGTAATGTGGACACGCTCGGATCCCCTTGCGTTTGCAGCCACGTACTCGCTAATACGTGGGGCCTGCGGATTAATGATCCTTGTACTTGTTAGCTATCTCGAAAGGCACGTCAACATTGTTCGTTGCCTCCCGACATGGGATGGTTCTCGGGTGTAAACGAGTCAAACCAGCCCACGCCCGCCCATCTCAATACAGCAGCGGTAAGAAGCATCGGGCCCGTTCCGTACGAGCTGGGGACGTCGCCGCGATCTCGTCCCACCCAGCTCCCAGAAGTAGCTCGTCGCATCGTGATCGCCCAACAAAGGCGCCACTTCGATTCTCGCATGCAGGCATGGGCTGGGCGCATGGTGCTGTGCGCGATACTATACCCGAAACACTAGCACGAAGCCTCAATCGCCGGTTGTACGCCCGGTATCCCCCTGTATCGGACTTTGAGCCTGGGAAATATGCCAGCAAAGGAAATGATGCTGCGGACACGGCGCCTCCAGGGAGGGATATCATGCGCCACCGGTGCGGACAGCCGGATGGCTGACGAGAAGGGACATGCAATCGAACGGAAACTCGGCTGGCGTGTCACCTCGCTGAGACCCCGGTAGAGCCTCATCTCAGAGACGCCCCGGTCCCAAGCACCAGAGAATCATGACGATGACCTGACTGTCGCGGAGGCCGACAGCCCATCGGGTCGGATACCAGCCAAGCAACGCAACCGCGTAACCAAGCCCCCACCGTAGAAACGAACAAAACGTTAGACGTCACCGGCGTCAGACTCTTCCCCCACCGTCCCTCGCGAAACAAGCGACGTGAAGAAGGCGAACAAGCTCCGCGTGGAAGCTTACACCAAGGAGGCGGCTGGGTCTGCCATTCAATTGACAGATATACGCACCTTCTCACCTCCAAACGTCCCAAGCGACGCAGAGACGAGCACAAAAACGGGTGCACCTCCTTCCGGCGGGAGAGGGTCTGTGTAATGGGCTAGGGCCCCCACCCACGCCCCCGCGGCCCGACCCCAACATTGCGGTTCGCGACGAACAAGATATGAAACGCTGTATAACGTCGAGGAAAAACGAGATGACGGCCACGTATGCGGCGAAATCCACGGGTGACTTTTCGAGGTCTCGTTCGCGTTGGGCGCTTGCCATGTTTCTTCCTTTTTCCCACCAAGACACGCTCATGCTGCACAACTTCCGATCAGGGGTCACACACAGGCGCGCCCGAGACACGAGGACGTCGTCGAGGGCTCAAAACAACAACAAACAAGACGTTCTGCGGAGATTTCCATCAGGGAGTCTTGCGCATCCTGCGCCTTGTGGTACGGCCTGTCAGGTGTTGTTCGGGGATTCGCCTTGGTGCCTGGTGCGTCGGATGCTGTTGATGTTGCGTCCCGCATGTTGATATTGAGCCTCTGGGATTAAGCAATGCGGAGACATGAACACCTGTAGCTAGTGGTCGGCGACTCGAGCGATGCAGACAACATGCCTCTCCTGCCCGATTCTTAGGACAAGATCCGAGCTAGATCATAAAAGACCAGTCAACCGCATCAAAATCTGAGACACCGCAGTGCTGTCATCTCGTCCGGGACGCGACCTGACTCGCAGGCTACCCCATCAAGGTAGGGCTAGACAAGCGCCGCACACGATCCGATTGTGCGACCGCTCCCTCCCGGCGATCGCTTTCCGTCCAACGAACGCGATGGGAAGTGATCACGGGTAGAAGCAGACACGGGAGCGACGCAGCCAACCTCGTTCTGTCTTCCCGCTGTCAAGTAAGTATCCCAATCGGAGCCAAGCTTCGGGAACAGGGAACGCTTGTTCGCGCACTGGGAGCCATCACGGCGACGTACAGCATGCCAACCCACCGCTATCCACCGGCTTCATCTCCGATCCAGACTGCACCCGGTCACCCGTCCCGTAGCAGAAGCAGGGGCGTCCTAGATACCGCACCCAGCTTCCGAGCATGTCAGGACACGATGGCAGCGTAGCACACGTAGAGTGTGCCTTGGGCCTTGGCCTCGGATGCAGGCGTATCAAAGCGGAAGGGCGTCGACCCCGGCTGCTCGATCCTAGGTGTAGCTTCCTGCGCAGGTGACGGGCTGCGATCGGGGGCGATCAAGGCAGACGTACAGAGATCATGGGGCCGGGGTGCGTTGAAACTATGATGTTCGGAACGGGTGGTTGCATTCACGTCCTGTCAGGCCAAGACCGCCGCACTTATCGCCGGACGTGCAGGGTAGTGTTCGCGACATTTGTCCGAAGTGTCTTGCTTGATGCTTGACAAACAACGACAAATAGGCATTTGGATCTCCGAGTCTCGCAGGGATAGGCCTTGTCGCTAGGCCCGGGTGGTCCAGTTATGTTGTTCCGATGCCCAGTCTATTGGTGACTTGTATTCGATGCCAAGTGTAGACGGACTGGTGCTCTAGGCAAACGCCCGGTAATGTCGTGATGTTGAAGGGACGGATAACATAAATCGTACCCCATTTGTCCACTCTCACACGCGTGGGGGCTTCTCACCGGTCGACACAATAACGGACGGATGGCTGGAACTGGCCGCCAGCAACCATGTCTAAGACACGCATGCGTCATGATAACAATCACCGCGGATCTCTCTCTGTGAGACCCGACCACGGGCAGAGCCGATAGGAAGGCTTACGAGGCTCCCCGGTCTCCAGCCACTGCGGCGACAAGGAGAAAGCCACCCCATGCGCCCGACCGCGTTCCCGAGTCATACAGGGCTGTATGTCCCTGCGAAAGGAACCCGTGACGAGAAGGGCGGGGGCGAAGAATGGGGGATCTCGGAGATCTGCCGTTGCAGTCCGAGATGTGGTGCCATCGCGCCCCGTGTGATGGGACGGGAGGGGCTCACCGCCGGGTTCATCGGAGGCCAGAGCTGCGTGGCTCGCGGTGAGCGGCTCCTGAGTGGCCGCATGCAGTCTGCATGCAAGGGCACGCACACACTGTGGCCTGTCAAGCACTCTCCGCCGCGCGGCTGGGAAGGGGGAAGGGGGACAACCAGGTAATGGGAAAAGTGGCTGGCGATACACCTGGCGAGGCGCTCGTGTTCGTCCTCGTGCTGCATCCCCGATATGCAATGTGACGCGGGGCTCTCGACGAGGACGCGACCACATTGGTTGAGGAGCCGTCATTTCGAGGGTGTTCCTCCCCGTATCGTTGGACGCCCGGTCAATCGTGGACTCCAGGACCTCGTTCTCCCGGAGCCCAGTGTCTGAGCGCGTTCGGCCGACGTTCCACCCTGTGAAGCGTGCAGTGTGGTCTACCAAATCGGGCGTGCGTCGGTGCAACACCCAACGCCAAGGTCGAAAACCGGCGCCAACTGCATTCAATGGCAGGCAACCACCACAAGCGTCGGGTTTACGGACTTGCAGAGCAAACCTAAACAGCTCACCCGCAGGGAAAGCGTTCATGCCCACTCCCTTTCCTCCGGGACATCCGCCAACGACACCTGTTCTGGCAGGTATCCCTGGCCACCGACTCGTAATGGGAGGGTGGCATCGGGAGCCAGCCACCTCGGGCAGGCGGGACCAGCACCGGTTGACGGTTGTCAAGCTGCGACGACAGAAAGGCATCCGCGATGCGCGGGGTGGTGGCGAATCTGCGTGAGACAGCTGCGGGAAAAGGGAAAGGTGAGTCGAATCGGAGAGACGGGAAGTGCCCCAAGGGAGGGGAATGACGCGCATCAGAGTTTCGTGACGTCCCGTTGTCTCGTTCGTGCAGGCGCCTCGACCCGCCTCTATCGCGCCTGCCGTTTGGGTTCCCCAGATCACGAGGGTCAGGCGCGATCGAGATGCCCTCAGGTAGGTGGCGCTCGCAAATATTGGCCACGTCCGTTGACTGGAGGGAAGGAGCCACAGCGCTCGCCCCCGTCATGCCTTCCTTCTCCCTTTGGTTCCCCGCCCATAATCCCACTGCTCCTTCTTCGGCAATCACATTACAGGAGGGCCTGGGACCGGGCAGTATTGGGGAAGGCAGATCCTGCGAGGGGGCCGGGATGCCGTCATGACGAGTCAACTTTCCCACCTGTTTGTAGCCGCGGTTCTCGGCATGGTCTGCTTGTGCCCGGACTCTAGCGCCATCGTCTCGCGCTGGTTCGCACTCCGGGCGGAACCCTGGAAGGTCATGCGTAGTCATCTGCAGTGGCTGACTCGCTGCGATGACAATGTCATGGTCTGTCATCGGGAGAGAGATCTGTTGGGTTGACGAGGACCGCCGACGGACGGACGGAGCAGCATACCGTCCACTGTTGGTCCTGAAGCCTCTCAACGCCCTCGATGAGACCTTCGTGCAGGGACCGCCAACTTTGGTATGGCTTGCGTCACATTGCTTTTTCCCAGCACTCAGCCGACTCCTGGTATCACTCTGACCAAGGCCCCCGACCGGCACATCGTATCTCATGCATGGGCTTCCCTCATGCCCGCGTCGCATGCTCGGATCAACATGAAACCAGCAGGACATCCCGCTTCGGGAAGGAAGTTGAGAAGGTGAACATGGAAGCCACAGCGGGACCGTACATCGTGTCTCCTCGTATGCTAAGCGTGCGTTACCCGCCACGCTCGCCGGGGAAAGAGATTCGAGCTTTGGCTTTTCGAAAGTGTTCTGCCGCATCCGTGTGGCGCCGGATACGGTTTTTGCCCACCTCGCACACAACACCAGTACCCATATCGTCGCCTCGCGACGTACGGTATTACAGTACACTCAAAACTCCAGGCAAGGCAAAACCCAAGGATCGCTTTGTGGCAGCGTGCCACCAGTGTCACAAGCCTCGTACCTGCCCAGATTCCCTTTCCTCGCCCGTTCATAGGACAGGATACGGTGGCGTCCTACTATAGGAAAGAGGTTTGTGGCCGGTCTATGGAGAAAGGGTTGTCGTTCGCTCTCCCAGTTTCTTCGTACTCGGCAGGCTCCTCGACAAGGGCAGCCCATGCACCCCTGTGAATTGATGTTTTGACAGGCCCGGAGATAGATGGGATGGTCGCCGGGAGATTGCAGCCACCGGGCTAGCCGCATAAGTGTATGCATCAAAGGCCCTGCCCTTCCTCCCCCTCCTACCCTGCCATTACACGTTAGTTGAATAACCCAGCCCGCCAGCCGTCGCCCCTCGGCTCCCCCACGCCCCTTAACGCCCACGCCCCCTCGAGGCATCAGGAGGCGTGGCTTCTCGTCCTGCCTGCTGCTGACCGAGTGGGGCCATCCTTGCCGGCCGAGGGGCTGGGGCGGCGCCCGGCAAACATGGGAAGAAAGATCCTGTGTGCATCCTTTCGGGGAGCGGGTAGGCGAGTTTTGGAAGGAAAAAAAATAAATATTAAAATTAGGAAGGAGGATAATGAGTGGATATGGGAGAGAGAGATGGGAGTGGAGCCCCGAAACTGATAGGATCCGACACGACGAAACATGGGGGAGAGGGGCGCCGACCCGGAAGGAGCCGGGAGGCGCGATTTGGGAGGGATCGCCAGGATCCCATGCAAGTCGGGGAGAGGGACGCGAGTCGTGGGCGAGAGGGAACTGACAGCGGGCCATGGGGCGTTTATTGACAGGCGGACTAATGCCAGAGATGATAATATCCTGGCCTGGGGCGTGGGGCGTTCCCTGCATGCTTCCAAGCACGAGGGGGCTGGCATGTCTCGGGGGGGCTTCCCCGTGTAAGTGGACGCTGGACGCCGGACGCCAATGCGTGGCCTCAGGCGATGCGTCGGCGGACGTGGCGAGTTCCCGTCCCGCAACAGGGACCTGCCGCCAGGATATGCCTGCCAACATCAATTATGCCTCGGAGCGAGCGAAGGCAGAAAAGGAAGCATTCTATGGAGGACGTACGAGGAGGGTACCCGAGGGTAACGAGGAGGGCAGAGCATGACCACCGCTGTGAAACGTCGAATCTTGCTTATCCCGTCCGGCAACGGCTAGATGAAAGAGAAGGACCGTCCGTGTGGCCGGCCCCGGGAAGAAGCTCGCCGATGGTGACACGACCCAAACGCATCAGTTTGGGCCTCGCACCAAAAAAGCAACAAAAATGAAGAAAGAAAAAGTGATGAGTCGCGAGTGCCACGTACCAAGAACCTGGCCATGGGGGCCCGCCTGAGCGCCGCGACAGGTCATAAACCGCACCGGCTCAGGAGGACACTTTTTCGTCCCCTACGACATGTCGGCATCCCGGTTTCCTTTGCTGCTGCCGTGGACCCCTGCTGGTCGATTCAGTTAGCTCACATCGCGCCTGGTGCGACGGGGAGGGTAGTGGGTGGGTCTGAGTGGCTGGCGCAGCTTGTCTGGACGCCTTTGTAATACAGTTTTTACGTCGAGGCGACCTTTCGGTAGCGTCGCCCGAATAACCAACGGGGGTGGTCGTTGAGCGAATTCAGCACCTGAGGGTGTGGACGTCGTGGAGTGATGACGAAGGCGGCGCGATCCATGACAGGTCCTGAAATATTCTCTCGTGCGGGCGCGGAATAGTGCGTCTGGAGTGCGGGAGCCCCGCCGGCCCATGAGCCACGCCATTCGCCCGTCGCCGCCCCGTACCGGCGGGGAAGGCCCTTGCAGGGCTGTCACAGCCATCCCCCCCCCTCGTCCACAGTCCCAGCTGGGATGCGTGGGAACGTTACCGCCGCGCCCCGCAATTGGCTCGTCAGAAGCTGTCAAAAGCGAATGGAAGATTCCTGATCCGCACGCCGAGCCGATCGAAGGTGGGCGGGGGCCGGGCGACATGGGGTGGAGAGGGGGGTCGTTTCGTCGATGAGCAGGGATCTTCCCGGGCGCCAAGAGTCTGCGGGATGGGTTGGGGGAGCCAATCGCATCTTCTGTTATGGGCAGGGGGGGGAAGGCACCCTGTGCGGATGGGAACCGGGTCTGGGCGCTGTGGGAGGCGGATTGTGCGGGCCAACGCCTGTCCTTGATGCTTTGATCCTGACAGCCGCTGCCGGATGGCGGGTCCCCGGATTTAAGATGCAGGTTATACATCGTATTCCCGAGTACGAGGTAACCCCGTACCTCGTAAAGTATGCATCTCAGCTCCAGCGAACACCAATCCGCGCAAAAATGGACTCAGGTTTCATCCTCCGGATTGGTTCATGGGGTTCCCCGATTGACGCGCTGCAGGGACATACCTTGTAAAACGGAGCGCTCGCATGACGAACTAGCGCTTGCCTTCCAGGGCGGCAGGGGCCCAACCCAACAGGCACCGATACATCGACCACGCGAAGGGAGAGACTCCGCTGCGGCTCGGAGTCGCCGTCAGGCACACTTGAAGGCAGCTAGCGGGGGGGGGGGGGGGGGGGG
>JAGFNX010000064.1:0-69321 GCA_017657125.1 Scopulariopsis brevicaulis | reverse complement strand
GAGWTATCCACAATTTTCGGCGATAGTTCCTCGTTCCAGAAGTCGCTTGKAGSTAGCACAAGATCTTCGGTCTGCTTCGCGGCTACCCTCTTGTTCAGTGTCAGTTTCCATTCCATCACGTAGTGCATGCAGGAGGGTGGCTGTTCGTCGTATGACTCGCCCGGAAGCCAGTCGTCGTACGGCACGAATAGCAACGTCTTTCGCGCAGGTCGTAGCTGGCTCCGCCTCGTAGGGACTGCGCCGCGAGCAGGTGGACGGTCGCCAGGTTGAGGCGAAGTTTCATGGCCACTTGACCAATCACTCATGGAGGTGTCCGCGTCCATTGTGCCACTTCTGGAGATGGCCAAACTCTAATCAGGCAGCAAATGCTCGTGTTCGAGATGACTCATGGCAGACCCTCGGCGCGCTCGGTAACAATATCACGTGATTTACCTGGTCCTCACTTCAGCCTTATCACAAGAAACTCCTATGATTGGCTCGAAGTATCGGACAATTATTGATCCTCCGATCCGTTTGACAACTCACCCTAGAAGGCCTGCAGCCCCACCTCTCCCGGCACGACGGCACATGCCAACAAGACTAACCGGGAGCAACGTGCCACATGTCAGAAGTCAAACGAGATGGGTTCATACGCTAGCGGCGCTAGGGACGGGCCGTACCGTTGTTGATTCACGACCGCGAAGTGTACATTTCTGACTACGATGCAGCATCATCTTGATGCACGGCTTGAGGGGGTCGTCAGAAACATGACGGATATGTATTGGCATGAATCACAAATTAAGTCTAGAAGCCCGGAGCCGAGCTTGACGTGATCAGCCACGGTAGCTGCTCCTTTGTTCCTGATCATCTCGGCATAGTATCACGTGGATCGGAGGAACCTTTCCCCGCCCAGCGCAGCTCTCCACCTCCCTAAAGCGGGGCCAGAAGTCAGGATAAGAATTAACTAAACTTAACCATTCAAAAACAAGGAGCCAATAAGGCTGCAACAAGGGTCCGCGAGAGGTCCCCGCACCCTCCTAAACCCCGTACTCTTCAGTCGACCAACAAAGGCTTGATGGTTCAAGACAACGTGGCACCTTCGCTCATTTCGCGGCAGAATGCGAAGCTTCTTTAGACGGCGGCAGAAGGCTGTGGCGACAAGCGCGTCGACAAGCGCGTCGACTAGCGTAGCGATCGAGCAGGACCAACCGCAGTCATCTGGGGCAGCCCCGCACCCGGCCAAGAGAATCTTCCCCTCTGGCATCAAGCTGCTCCACAGTCCCACAGACGCTATAGTCGAGTACGTCCACTTCCCACCCCTAGATTGAACCGCTATCTGACACTCGCTCAGTATCGTTTTTGTTCACGGCCTGACAGGCGACCGCGAGAAAACCTGGACCGCTACCCACGCGTCCGAACCATGGCCAAAGGCCCTCCTCCCGCCCAAACTTCCGACCGCGCGTGTCCTCACGTACGGATACGATGCATACGTGGCGGACTGGCGAGGCGTGGTATCGCAGAGTCGGATTGCAAACCACGCGTGGAACCTACTAATATCCCTCGCGTCGTATCGAGAGGATGACGACACTGTACGTGCCAGCAGCCGTGTGGACTAGTGAATACTAATATTGGTAGAATGAGCGGCCGATTATATTTGTCTGCCATAGCCTAGGGGGCCTAGTTTGCGAGGATGTATGTCCGCTCCGGTGCACTGAGCCACCGCACACTAGCTAATACCTAGGGCAGGCCTTATTTACATCAAGGCAGCGAGCGGAGCCCCATCTCCAGAACATCCTTCAGTTAACGCATGGCATCGCCTTCCTCGGAACACCACACCACGGCGCTGGGCTGGCACGGTGGGCTGAGCTGGTCTCCATGACTATTGGTGTCATCAAGCAGACTAATGCCAAAATCGTGGAAGTCTTAAAACGGGACTCGGAGGTACTTGCACGGATTCAGGATGGATTCCACACCATGGTCCTGGCGCGTAGCCAAGAGGGACAGCCGATCAAGATCAGCTGCTTCTTCGAGGAGCTACCTCTGCCAGGTGTCGGCCAGGTGAGTTCGACAGCAAGACACTATAGCATACGTTTGATTAACTTGCGAGATAGGTTGTGCCACAGGATTCCGCCATTCTGCCCGGGTATATTCCTATAGGAATCCACGCCAACCATATGGATATGACCAAATTCAATAGCGCAGATGACGCGGGGTTTCTAGCGATCTGCGGTGAACTCCGCCGGTGGATCAAAGAGATCAGCCGGAAGGCAGCACATGATGGACGGGATGAGCTAGACAGACATCACGGTCGACAAACCAGTGCTGCGCCATGTAGGTAGATGCTTTATGAGCCCTACTTTGAGCCAAGGTATTCTTATACTGTTATAGTTCTTGTTCCATACGCAAAAAACGACGCCTTCGTCGGCCGGACTGCCATCTTAGAAAAGCTGCAACGACTGCCTCTTAAATCTGCCTCGCAGACAAGGGTCTCGCTCTTCGGGCTTGGCGGCATCGGGTGAGTCGCTTCGGCCAGGTACCGCTCATTGCTAATTATAGGCAGGAAAACACAAATAGCGCTCGAGTATACGTACTGGCTCCGGGCGACGCATCCGGATGTATCGATCTTTTGGGTCCACGCAAGCAGTACAGAACGGTTTCGCCAGTCGTTTACTTCTATTGCGCTTGAGTGCCATATTCCCGGCTACGAGGACCCCAAGACAGATATACTGTCGTTAGTGAAGGAGTGGTTAAATAGCAACGATCGAGGGTGCTGGCTTATGGTCATTGACAACGCTGACGACGCACAGCTTTTCTTCCCGCCAACTTTAGAACCCGAGCAGGCCAATAACATCAACCGAGAAGAAAGCCTAGGACAGTACATCCCGGAGTGTGCTCATGGGTCAATTCTCGTTACAACTAGGAACAAGCAGGCAGGCCGGAAGCTTGCTAAAAGGCCACCTCTTGAGATCGGTATGATGAATAACGACGAGTCAGAGCAACTCCTTCGTACCAATCTTGAAGGACAGGACTTCGCTACCGACGAACTATTAGTTCTCTCTTCTCGGCTAGAGCACCTGCCTCTTGCCCTCGCCCAGGCCGCAGCATTTATTGACGAGAACTCTATTGCAGCGCACGAGTATGTCCGTCTCCTGGACAAGAGTAACGAGGAACTCGTGGACCTACTTAGCGAGGAGTTTGAGACGGTCGGGAGAGACTCGAAGACTCCTCGTGCAGTAGCTAAAACATGGATTCTTTCTTTTAATCAGATACAGCAGCAAGACGCCTTTGCGGGCGAGCTACTCTCGCTCATGAGCTTTTTCGACCGACAGGCTATTCCTACAGAATTCCTTGCGTACTACACCAAACAGCGGGCTCAAGGCGAACGTGCCGAGATAAAGCTCCAAAAGTCCCTCGGCATCCTCAAGGCATTTTCTTTTGTCACCACGGGGAAGGACCAGAGTCTAGACGTCCACCGGCTAGTGCAGTTGGTATCGCGGACGTGGCTTGCAGGGGAGAAGAAAATGACGCATTTCACCGACCAGGCGCTTTTAGCGGTATCCTATGCTTACCCGCCTGGCACATACGAGAACTGGGCGACATGTAGGAGATACCTTCCGCATGCCTATGCTGTGCTGGAGTTTGAAGGTTCTGGGTCGAAGGATGAGAAGGCAGCGAGGGCTTCCCTTCTACATAACGCTGCATGGTTCTTTCTGTCGCAGGGGCACTGGGCGGATGCGGAGAGGTTTCAGGCTGAGGCTGTGGACCTAAGAACAAACGTGCTCGGGGCCGATCATCCCGACACGCTGACCAGCATGGGCAACCTGGCGTCGACGTATAGGAATCAGGGCCGGTGGGAGGAGGCTGAGAAGCTGGACATGCAGGTGATGGAGACGAGCAGGATAAAGCTCGGGGCCGATCATCCCAAAACGATGAACAGCATGGCCAACCTGGCGTTGACGTTTTGGAACCAGGGCCGGTGGGAGGAGGCTGAGAAGCTGGAGGTGCAGGTGATGGAGACTTTCGAGACGAAGCTCGGGGCCGATCATCCCAACACGCTGACCAGCATGGCCAACCTGGCGTCGACTTATAGGAACCAGGGCCGGTGGGAGGAGGCTGAGAAGCTGGAGGTGCAGGTGATGGAGACGAGCAAGACGAAGCTCGGGGCCGATCATCCCGACACGCTGACGAGCATGGCCAGCCTGGCGTCGACATATAGGAACCAGGGCCGGTGGGAGGAGGCTGAGAGGCTGCAGGTGCAGGTGATGGAGACTCGCAAGACGAAGCTCGGGGCCGATCATCCCGACACGATGAACAGCATGGGCAATCTGGCGTCGACATATAGGAACCAGGGCCGGTGGGAGGAGGCTGAGAAGCTGGAGGTGCAGGTGATGGAGACTCGCGAGACGAAGCTCGGGGCCGATCATCCCGACACGCTGACGAGCATGGCCAACCTGGCGTCGACATACGGGAACCAGGGCCGGTGGGAGGAGGCTAAGAAGCTGTTTGTGCAGGTGATGGAGACTTTCAAGACGAAGCTCGGGGCCGATCATCCCAACACGCTGACCAGCATGGCCAACCTGGCGTCGACTTATAGGAACCAGGGCCGGTGGGAGGAGGCTGAGAAGCTGGAGGTGCAGGTGATGGAGACTCGCGAGACGAAGCTCGGGGCCGATCATCCCGACACGCTGATCAGCATGAACAATCTCGCTTTTACTTGGAAGGATATAGGACGCCACGGAGATTCTTTGCGCTTGATACAGACTTGCTCGACTCTTCAGCAACGAGTATTAGGTCCGGACCATCCGCATACGGTATATACGTTACGAGTCTTGATTGAATGGCAGAAAGAGAGCGAGAGTCTAGCGCAGGAAGGGTGATATAAATTGATTCTTTCTCTTCTTCACTGATTACAATGATAAGAATATCGACCTTTTGTACGTGACGTGGATAAGACCAATGAGGAGTAAGTGCTCTTCCGGCCGCCGTGCTGCATGATTCCGAGTTGGGCGATTCGGCAAAATATTTATCTGTCTGAACACGAAAGTGCCAGCGAGGTATCGGGGTGATAGCATGCACTGTACGCAGCGGGTCCGTGCGTCCGAAACATTCTTGAAGAGTGTGAGGAAGAGGAAGCCAATTTCGCACTTAGCTGTACTGCTATATTTTCCATCCACTTATCGTATCACGACACGAATCCCTATGTGTTTCCTATTTCCTTGCTACATATAGCCTATTGCATTCCCCTTTCTGGATTCCGGGCCACACACGAAACTTCCGACTCCAGGATGCAGGTTTCGGGATAAGAGGGAAACACATTTCTGCCGTGTATGAGTCATGATGTCGGGCGCTCCAGCCCCGCTCATGTTAAGCATTTGATAGCAGAAATACCTTGTACCCAGACACTGTATAAAAGCCTCACTGTGACTTGGCCTGGGAATCTTTTTGTAATAAAGTAGGGGCACTGAACCTGAACAGCACTGTATTTCCATGTTCCACGTAGTGTCGAATTTTCCCGGTTGGCCCAAGTACACTTGAAGTGCCGTTAGATGGAATAACGTTTTACCGAAACCCGCGACATGGAGCAGGGGTACTTGGTCGGCACGTTTGGACAGCCGCTTGTGACACGTCGTTCCTGCTGACACAGAGCCACTGGTCACTGCCGGCTTTTACCTTGCTGCCTGATCGAGCGGTTTCAGCCCGGGTTTCGGGTCCCGGGAATATAAATACCCGTCAAGTCAGGAATTCGGAACTAATCACGGAGGCAAGCATGACCTTGCCTAATAGGGCCACGAGACCCCTCCGTGACTCTAATTTTGCACGGGGCCCCGTGCTGATTATGTCAGTTCAGCCTCAGTCCGGGGGCTCAATATGTGAGCACTCGGGGGGCCCAAATTATGTCAGCGTGACTGACCACCACCAGTCGCCACCACCGAGTCGCGTGCCCCGCACCCTCCTACCCGTCCGCCCCCACCCGCGCCCCCTTTCGCGTGACACCTCTTGTAGCAGTGCCCCTATTTAGCCTCTTATCACCACCTAACACATCGCGGTTCAGGAGCTGCGGCCCAAGCCTTTCAGAATACTGAAGAATGGCCTCAAACATCCCGCATCTCGCTCAGGTTCAGGTGGCCGGCGACCGTGATACTGGTGGCAGACCGCGCCGGCTCGGGCGCCCCAGGTCGCGCCGTGTGAGTTCCCCCCGGTCTTTTCATATTCTTATACAAGATGCAGGCCCAGTCACTGACTTATTTCTAGTCGTGCGAAACTCTGCTATGGGCCGACTTCGACAAGTCGGATCCTGATGCGTTGTAGGAGCTACTAGAGGAGTTGCATCATGTCCCACGCCCCGTCGAGGTCGCTCACCAGAGCTGGAAAGCGTATAGGAGAGTCTATATCAATCATGCTAAGACCACGGGTCTGTTGCCAACAGGTACCTAAGAGAGAATTCCCGTTGGCTGCGGTGTGGCGAGATAAGAACCCTTAAAGGGGACATCGAAGCCGGACCAAGGGGTCTCGGAACTGCAGCTCTACATCAAGGCAATAGCAGCACGAATACTCCTTCGTATAACCTTGGGTGATATTTTTTAAGCTACTATTTTTTAGTTACTCACGTCAGGAACGCGACTTCTATTGCATCCCCTACATTCGCAGGTTACCTCCCTGAAGAAACAGTTCTTCGAAGTCTACAGTCAACACCGGAAACCATACGGTGCGACTCAGGGAGATCAATTTGGCCTTGGTGACGTCGGACCGTGACCTCTTCAACCGGATCTAAACCGGTACCGCTATATCCGAGGATATGGCAACCGGAAGACTTTTTCTAAGATCCCGAGATGTACAGTTCGTGATGGTAAGTCCTCGATGTTAAGGATGACCACTATGCTTCGTCCTGCTTTCCCCATTCGCCGTAGAGATAGATCGTCTTTAGACCCAGATTGACAGCTTGTCTCGTGAACTTGCATCTTTTGAAGAATACATCTGCACTCAAGGGGAAATAGGCAACGCCCAGAAGGAGTCTATTAAGAACTTGATAAAAGAGCTAGAAAGGCGCAGAAGTAGGCTTTCGTAAATGCGTGCAGCAGAAATTACCACAGTTTCCAGGTATTACTTTTATAATATCGTTTTGCGTACAGTTATGAACAAAAGTGCCTTCCTCTTTGCACTTGCAAATTCCAATTATTTGGCATGCTCCGCATAGTGTCGATTTCACCAGTCGGAAACAGTATACTTCAAGTGCCTTGGAGTCGACCGACGGAATAACGGTTTTACCGGAATCCGCTGCGACAAGCGCGAGCACTTCGCCAGGGATTCCCCGGAACCGGAAACCCGGTAGCCCGGGAATCCTTGAGATCAGGCAGCAAGGCAGCAATGTGACGTAGTCTGGGAATTCGAAACTAATTATGTAAGCCTGACCTCGCGCTTCAGCAAGTCGTCACACGCGCCATTCCCCACCAAACACGTGCTTCGGCACAGGTATGCGTTCAGGACGGCGTCGTTTCTCAACCGAGCTCACATTATCCACCCGCCAGCCCACTCCCGTAAATCCCCTAGAGGCGCCTGGCCCGAGAACACTTTAATGTTCCTTCTTAACTTCCCTATAGAGATCCGCCTGAGGATCTATTCTTAACTCCTCGTCCAAGACACCCCTGTCGAGTTTGGTGCGGACTTTGGTCCCTGCGACCCCCACCTCATTCGGCGTGGAAGGCAAGGCCTCAATCCGGCCCTTCTCCGTGTCAAGAAGACGGTAAATCGAGAGGCCATACCGTTTCTCTATTCATATAACCACTTTCAATTCCCTAATGCGTACACCTCTCCCAATACCGCTACAGGCTCGACGTCGGAAGTACCATACATCGCGCCGTTCCTTGGACAGATCGGGGCCAATGCAAGGCTTTTGCGGCATATCTCCATTAACTCCACGATCTCATTCGCTCCCGAAAACTGGACCAAGCCTGTTCTAACCGAGGAAGTTGGTCAGGTCCTTCAACTTCTCCGGGAAACCTGCCCAGGTTTAAGGACGGTCGAGATATCGTCAATGACATCCGACAGCGTTTTCTCGCTGTGCGACCTTGATCTAGCTGAGGAGATGCTGAGAGTATTAGATGATGGTGGATTTAATACTATGCGCTCGCTAGAGAAGATTGTTGTGGTTAGAGGGGAGTATGATATTGACGAGGATGTCATAGCCCTTCGCGAGAGCCTGAAGCAGAGGATGCCGAGTTGCAAGTGGTCCCTCGAACTCATACAAGTCCCACCTAGGGTTTGGATCTCTGTTGATGGCATGGTTGAGTTTGACAACGAAGAAGATTGTCGTATGTACGACGAGGAAGTGTATAGAAGGGAAATTGAGAGGGAGGAGCAGGAGGAGGAGCAGTGGGTTGAGGAATACTACCGGCGAAGGCGTGACCCATATTGGAAGAATGATTCAGACTACGATTAGTCTCGCTCTGATGGGCGAGACGCAATGGCAGTTAGGTTGCAGCTATGGAGGTGGATAACCGGGGAGTGACTGTGGTTTGTGTCGGGGGATATATTGGCCCTCTGTGACCCCACGCTAAAACGTCTACTAGGCCCTCCGCTTTGGCCCTCGTGTCTCAAAATCTTCGTCCGCCGCTTCAGAATGCTCTACGGCCATCCTTTCTTTCCTGAGAAAGTGCATCTCATCCTCGGCCCTCAACTCATCAACAGGGCTTGATGAATGCCTGCGCTTCTTCGTCCGCCGAGTAGACTTGATCTTTTGCCGCCCATCATCAGCTTCCCTAGCTTGCTGTATCTTCTCCGCTTGATCGAGAAGTTCGAAGAGTCGCTCGAATGGCACAGAAAACGAGACAGACTCGTGGCCACTAGATATCTCATCCGTGGCGAAGTCGCTGAGGTTTATAACTAGACATTCACTATGATTGATAGGCCGTCCGTCCACAGACCGAAATGGCTACTCGGTCAGTTATAGATCGTCGAGAGAAGGAATGGCATACCTTGTATGCGATGTCCTGTCTTGCCTCCAGGACCTCAAAATCCTCGTTATGGGTGTATTTCGGACGCCACAATGAGACAGTCGACTCCCTCCCGCCGTAGTTAATATCGACGCCAATGACAGCCTTGATGTCGCCATTCGAGTGGAGTATATAATCCTGAGCCAGTTTTGCAAGATCTTTCCCATCCTGTGAGTATGATACCTCCACCACTACTCCTGGGTACGCCGTATCCTCGTGCTGAAATTGTGCATCTGGCTGACGTCGAATTGGATCCATCGAGCCTTCCGAGTCTGCCTCTGCAAGGAGGATACGGGACGAACCCCCGTTTGCAATCTTCGACGCAAATTCTCCAGCCTCACCCTCTCCGTCCTTGATACTTTTAAGCCAATCGCGCACTTCGTCTGCAAATGAGGTCGAGAAGAAATCGTGAACAGGGGAAGGCATGCGAAGGGTAAGGACTCCAGCCTGGGGGTCGTAGTCGAATCGGCGTAAATCGCGTTCAAGTATCTCCGCGGATTGATCGTATTGTTGTTTTCTTATTCTGAACTCAGTCAATGGCGCAATATTTCCCGCCGCTCTCTGTCTCCGGATGGCGCTGAGCATGCGCGGCACTCTGCACACGTCCGAGGCTCTCTGTCGCTCGTCAGTCCCAGGAGGGGTCAACGGCAGGTCAAACTTGTCATCAGGCGGAGTAGTTCGATACTGATTCCGGTCGTGGAGAGGCTGCAAGTCCGGCGACTTCGAAAATCTCGTCTTCTCGGCCATGGTGTGATAGAACGTAGTGGACAGGCTGTCCTGCAGGTAGCCGACGATGCATCGGGCGTGCAACGCGTCGTGGAAGATTGCGGTCTGATTATGTAAACGACTTCCAAAGTCCAGGTGCTCCACCCTGCGTGGCCTGATTGGACACAGTAAGGTCGCTTCCGGGGCAACGTTTTCCCGATATCCGACGTCATGAGTAGCAAGGGCGCCTGGAATGGAATTCCTCTGCCAACATCGACTCTGCATCCTCCACGATGGCACCCAACTTATCCAAGGTCCAGCGATCCGAGCTCCATAATATCATTATAAGCAAGCTACAGGGCGAAGAAAGTATTACGGACGAGCAAGTTTCAACGATTGTCTCTTGCTCCACACGAACCATTCGCCAGGCGCGACGGATGATCCTTGAATGTGGCACAATTGACGGCCCTCGACAGACTACGGGAAGTGACAGAAAACATGTGGCTGGCCTTAAAGAATGAGCTAGAACAGTATCCTTACATGAGTCAACAAGCCATGGCTGACTTTTTCAGTAAAGAATATCATATTAACATATCACGAGTCACGATGGGCAGAACGCTGAAACGATACGGCCGGACCAAGAAGGCCATGCAGAACGTCGCGAAAGAACGTAACCAGAACCTCCGAGACGACTATATAGAGCGAAGATCACATTATAAGCCTGAACAAATGATACTCATCGATGAAAGCGGAAGCGATCGTGGTCTTGCGATACTAGGACGGGGCTACGCTCCGAAAGGAGTCACGCCGGTGCAGTTCAAGCGATTCCATCGAGGAAAGAGAGTCCAAATGCTGCCGGCATACACTATAACCGGGGTTATCTACAGCGAGGTATATGAGGAGAACACGGACGTCCACGTAGTCGAGAGCTTCCTCAAAAGGCTACTGCCATTTTGCGGCAGATATCCGGGCCCAAGATCCGTCATATTTATGGATAACGCCTCATTCCACTTCTTCTCGCCGAGGGTCAAGGAGATGCTAGCTGAAGTAGGCGTATTGGTATGACATCTCAGCCCTCAAATTGCTGCCCTTGGACACTAGAACGAACATGTGCTAAGAGAACCGGGCGCGCCGATATTGCTGACTTGAACGAAGATCCCGCCTCTGACGCCGTACGGTCACAGTGCTCCTGCAAGGGAAGTCATGAGTTTGACGTTTCCGACCTTTCGAACGCCGACCTTGAGCTAGAGACGATCAGGTCTCTCAGTTTAAGGCTCTTGCTTGAGGCCCAAACACAAGAAGATGTGGTTTGTCCCGATGGAGACAAGACAAAAATCTCATGTGACGGAAAAATCAACGCCATTTCATGGACACCGTTCCGGAAGGGGATGTTTGATAACCCCACCCCAACAAGCGCCCTCGACGCCACCTTCCGTGCCTGCCTGACGATATTAATGTGGACTAAAGAGAGACGGGGTATATGGATGGCGTACGGTCAGATGACCTCACGTCTTGTTTTCTCGCGCAGCGCTATAACCGCTAGTTATAAGGAGCTGAGAGGAGATTTCGAAGTATTCTTTGAGGGCATAATGCGTCTTCCAACCAAAGAATTCGTATTTGAAAGGGATGAGTGGTATGCAAGGCCATAGAATGCCGACGAGCGATCACTCTGAGCTATCTTTGCCGCCTACGATATTAATATTGCAGCGAGGTTTCGGGGCCGCTTTCCCGAGGAGGACGGTAGCTGCCGATTCGAGTGCTCGGGGACGACTGTCGGCTCGACTGCTGGTTGGAGCTAGGATGGTAGCGGTATTAACGATGCCGAGGGGTCGTTATGGAGACAGATATGCGCGTACAGGGACGAGGACTCAAACAGACGAACGGTGGCTTACTCTACCGAGTATAAAGCACCCCACAAGCTCACGCCGCCACATCTCCGACTAGCTCTCTGGGACGGCTCCTCAAGAGGACGCCTGGATTCACGTTCGCTTCCGCTCACCTAAAGAGCTCGGAGATATTCGGCCGCTTCGAGCTGCCGCCAGCCGACTCGGCTCAGGTTCTTTCTAACTTCGATTGAAGTCTACGTCGCACGTGCGCTGGACGATACTTATCATATCCCAGCTTCCGATGCTGTGAGGAAGTCGGCAGCCGCGGAGCCTGTGCTTCCCGCACCGCTGGAACGCAAAGAAAAGACTAGCATCCGGTGTTGCGAAAGACGCCTTGGCGAAGGCGTATTTCCTTATTCCCCGGCGATTACCACCCCGGCGGTTCTAGGAGCGGGTGCCCGAACTGCGTTACCAAACGCCCGCAAAACTATCGGCTCTGGTGCCCGCACGCATTCGCTGGTAGTCTTGCGAGCGGGGTCTATTGCCAGTGTGACCACACAATATATCTGCTGGTACCAGATGTCACCAGCTGCCAAATTATGTGCTGCCCTTCGCCCACACGTTCGTTTTCGTAGCGTTCCAGCATATACAGCTGAAGTCCCTTTTCTCCATACAAGTCAATACACCGCATACATTCGTTAACCAACAGTATCCCTTAACAAATATCGCTGACCAAGGTCACTGAATGTCCAATCTCGAGATTCAATCCGTGCAAATGCACCTCCATTACAAGCAGTGTGGCATGTGGAGTACTTCTGTAAACCGTGACTGGTTTAGTTGCAGAATATCCTAATAGTTGCCACATGGTCTGCGTGTGCGTGTGAGTTCATACTATCTTCCTGATGTGGTCATTGGCAGCATTCCCGTGCTGTGTAAAAGCCCCAAGTTTCTTCGCTCCCATCCATATTGTTCTGGCCTTCCACGCCTGCTCCAGTCTCTGTCTTCCGCGCTTATTCCGTTGATTATTCCGGAGCTTCCTGGGAAGATAAACTGCAACGAAAGAGTCATATCGTTATGGGAAGAGGCCATTGTGGCCCAGGGTGCTGAACGACAATCCAAGCCCTCGCTAAGCAACCAAGCCACAACAAAAGGCTCCCCCTGCCGCTTCTCCCTCGATTCTGGGACTAAATAACACGATCCTTCTTCTTATTATCCTCACGCCTCTTCTGTGAGTTTTCGGCTGCTCGTCTCCTTAATTCTTCTTCCTCGAGTCGCTTTTGCTCTTCCTCACGCCGCCTGCGGGATTCTTCGCGCCTTCTCTTGGACGCTTCCGCCGCATCTGTCATACGTCTTTCCTCCTCATCGTTGGCAATTCTGAAGCTGTCGTTGTCGTCTGTCATTCTGAAATCGAGCCAGCTGTTAGCAAGTCTGAAGTTCAACAATCGGACAGGGACTGGATGAACGGCCAAGTAACTTGCCTTGAATAAGAGTAGTTGAGATGCGTGGATAGGCTAAGAAACTCGGCACTGAACCCGAAACGGCTGTTGAGGATGCTGAGGAGACGGAGTTGTCGTTGAGATCCATCCGAGAAATGCTGAATCCTGCAGCATGCTTCTTCCCCTCTTTGTGATAAAACGGTCGTGTGATCATTGGTGCAGCGTGCATATACAAGATGCACGGATACAGGGGTTACCCCTATTATTATATGTACCCGGCTTTGCATTCTAAAAGCTTACAAATTTTGGAGTCGTGGGACCGGATTCTCCTTGCCCCTTTCTTTGCTTTGGGATTTCTACTTGTCCCTCGACGCGACGTCGGTTCTTTTAGCCTTTTCGCTTCGCGATCGATCGAAGAATCCCACTACAGCCGAGTTCCGAATCCCTGGCTCGCCAGTATGCCCGGCAAAGGCAGGTACCTCTGCTCGGAAAAGGACGACCTTATATGGCAGAAGCTCGAAGAGGATAGCGACGCCTGGTACGAATCAATTCGTACTACAGAGACATGCCGCGAGATCGGGAGGTTTATGCTGAAATACAAGCATGCTAAGCCAAAACTCATGCATGCCGTAGCCAGGGGCGGCTACAACGTCATATACCGCCTTGAGTTCGAGGATAGAACCTCGTTAATAATGAGGGTTCCAATCAAAGGTATTATTCCTTAGCTATACTGGCCGCGCGAATTGTGGAACTAACTGTTCAAGGTCTCGTCGCATTTCCTGACGAGAAGGTACTCAACGAAGTAGCAACGATGCAGTACGTTGCTGCGAATACCACTATCCCAGTTCCCCGGATCTACCACTACGGCATCGCTGCGGAAAACCCGACTGGATTGGGACCGTTCATTATTATGGACTACATTGAGCACCATCAGAACATGTCCAGAGCGCTACTGGATCCGAAACGTTCAATTGACGATCGCCCCGTCTTGGATCCGAATATCGCTCCGGAGAAACTAGAGTTTCTATACAGTCAAATGGCCAACATCCTACTACAGCTCTCCTCGCTGAATTTCCCTCGCATCGGCTCACTCGGCCAGGCCCAAGAGGGTGATTCGGTGTCTGTTGAGAAAAGGCCCTTAACAGTGAATATGAATGAATTGCTTGTTCATACGAATATGCCACCGCGGTTTCTGCCATCCCAGGCATATAATACGGCGAAAGAATGGTACGGCGCCCTTACGGATATGCACATGGGCCAGCTCGCGCTCCAGTATAACGACGCGACGGAAGACGATGACGATGTCTGTGATAAATACGTTGCACGCAAGCTATTTCGGAGGCTTGCTGATGCGAATAATCTCCGGCCGCATCGGGGGTACTCTGGCGGACACTCTGGCAGCAGTTTTAAGCTGTTCTCCCAGGACCTAAGACCGGCTAATGTCCTTGTAGATGAGGATCTCCGGGTTGTCGGTGTTATAGACTGGGAGTTTGCATACGCAGCCCCAGCAGAGTTTACCTTCGACCCGCCCTGGTGGCTGCTCCTTCTCGAGCCAGAATGCTGGCCTGGCGGGTACAGCGAGTGGATGAAGGCCTACGAGCCCCGGCTTCACACGTTCCTTCGCGTGCTAGAAGCCGAGGAGAAGAAGATGGCAAAAACGAGCGGCGCTTTTGTACTCGACAATGACGGGGCGTCCACTCCGTCACTTTCCCGGAGCATGCGGAGGAGCTGGGAAGAGCGGGACTGGATGATTAACTACGCGGTAAGGGACAGTTGGGCGTTCGACTTTATCTGGTGGAAGTTCTTGGACGAGCGGTATTTCGGACCAAACGATGACCAAGACCACCGCGCTAGGCTACACCTACTTTCGGAAGTCCAGAAGGCGGCAATGAATGCCCTGGTCATAGCCAAGGCAGAGGAGCGTTCGCATAGGAAGGTTTTCGAATGGAACGAGGACCTGGCAGCTGCTCGTGTTGATCGACTGCTGGCTTCGTAACTATCGGCTTCGAAGCTGTCGGGCATATCAGCTTATCCTTGCTAGTAGCTAGAAGAGGAACCACAGTAAGCAAACAAAGTACAGACCTACAGGCCCCTACATGAGATTGTGAATATCAAATATCTCGTAGCCATCGCCAACATCAAGGCCATGTGCCCTCGTTCATCCGTGCCACATACTGCTTGCACCGGACAGTGCAATCATGTTTCGCCCCCAACACAGCCTCCATCTTCGGCAGTTGGTCGCCTAGTAGGGCGTGTATCGTCGACGATAAAGTATCAAGATAAGTCTTTTAATGAACCCGAGCAACCGCTTATACAGAGAAATCAATCGTAAATCGAACAACCGCTAGATTGGAACTTGAAGTGGGTTCGCTTAACACCGAGCACTAATCACGTGAGGTGAGAGAAAGCCAAACCACGAACCAGACGTAAACGTCAAAACTCACATCTACACAGCAACATCCATCCTGTCCTCCCCTTCCCATGTGCACGTTCCTTACGGCCGCATATAACACACTAGCAGCATCCCAATAATAAAGCTTCAATGTCGGCGGAGAACTCTAGGGACTGCGAGCTGGATGTCGAAATCTTCGGCCCCCTAGCCTCAATTCCGGCACATTCCCTAATACTTCTCGCGTCAGAAATACAAAAAAAAAACTCAACACTCAGGCTTCAACAAGCAGTCTAGTCGCCCGGGTCGGCGGTTCATTCAATATCGCCCACATCATCCGGCTGGATAACCTCAAAATGGTGATACGTGTGCCTGCCACCGGATGGGGTAATGGAATGACCGACACAGCGGCGCGTGCGATTCGGTCACAGGTTATTACTTTGCGCCTGATCAAGTGCCAGACAACGATTCCGGTTCCGGAAATCTATGGGTTCGACACCACTTGCGACAATGAGATCGGAGCTCTATATATCTGCATGAGCTTTATGCCAGGAGTTTGGGTGTCTAAGGCTTGATCATCTCGACCCAAGGCTCGAAGCTCGACGTCTCAGGATCTTGACGTCCCTTTCACAGGCTTTAGCTCAGCTCTCAAAGTTCAGCTTTAAGAAGATCGGATCTCTCCAAGACACGGAAAAAGAACCACTCATCGTTGGCCCCTGCTATGGCTGGCGGGAGAACGACGATAGTAGACTCAGTGTTGTAGCGTCGGGTCCGTATAACACTACATCTGCGTACCTGCGGGAAAACTCTACGGCGAGGGATAGAAAAAAAGTATAGGTTATTACGGAATCTAAGTTATTAGATATCGTGATTCCTTGTCTTCCTACTAGGCATCTAGACGAAGGGTTCGTTCTTTCCGTTCCTGATCTCGACTCACAAAACGTCCTAGTGGACGAGGAGGGTAACGTCACAGGAATCATCGACTGGGACCATGTTCAGACCTTGCCCCGGTGCGTCGGGTACTGCCGCTTTCCGAGTTGGATTACACGCGACTGGGACCCTCTCATGTACGGCTGGCCGAAGATGAAAGAGGCAGAGAACTGGCCCGATGAACTTCAGCGGTACCGGGAGAATTTTGACAGGGAGATGGGTGCGGCGCTAGGTTGGAAGGACTGGGTTTACACCAAGAAGTCGCATATCAAGGAAGCGGTATGGATTGCTACCTTGAACAGCCAAAACAGGCTGGAAATATGCCGGAAAATGGTCAAGGTCGTAATGGAAGCCAGGAAGAGAAGGTGGATGCTGTAGATGTGATCTACGATCTTGGTTCGCTGGTATCTGCCATGTACAGTTACTTTGAAGGCACTGACAATAAGCGCGTAGGGGTCGGGATAGAGGTGTTCCGGAGTGCTGGCATTACGGCTTCTGGGTAGATACGCTCAGGACGTTAAGCGAGCCGGGGTCTTCATGATACGGATCGGCGGCCGTCAGGTCCGGTGGAGCAACGCGTCGGCCCGCGCTTTAGTGGAGACACTGTCTACGTCACTAAGTACGTGAAATTATGTAAGCCATTTCCGACTGCCTCTCGCTGAAGACGTACAGTCAGGCAGCATCAAGCCATCGGGTAGCCGCATGCGTACATCCCACTTCATGTCCAAGACGATTCAGCATAGCTAGCCAAACCTTTTCCTCATGCGATCTCTTCGCACAAAACACTAGATCGAAGTCTAGCACGCCTGACACAGCCTTACCCCTGACTCCTCCGGCCTCCGACGAGCGACGCGCAGCTTCGAAGTTCGACGCCGATGCGTGGATTCAAACCTTGGAGGACTCTCTGGATCCCTCAAGCTCCCACGGAGGAGCTGCACAGATCAAGCTGCCATCGAAACATTACGAGCGGGCAATGAAAGCATTAGGACGGCGTCCATCGCTGAATCAATACATCGAGGATAAAGCGCGGTAAGCTTTACCCTTATGCCGATCTTCGCCCTTCGTCTAATGAGACCACAGCCTTGACTACGACCCCGGTCTTGGGCTTGCGATTATCCGAATGCCTGCTCCTATTCACGACATCTTCTCTACCTCGGTCGCGAGCGAAATATACAAGAAGCTCCAGGCCATTGCCGCCGAACATCACGGCAGGGACGGTGTATTCGCGGCGCAGATCGTGAATGGGGGCTCGTCCCGAATTCTGCTGGAAACGGAGGAAGAGAAACCCTTATAGCGGCATCTCGACGCTTAATTTCAACACCCCCAGGCCGTATTTCCTAGGGTCGTAGTCGAAGTCTCCTACTCGCAAAACGGTAAAGACATTGAGAAGCTGGCTTGGGAGTATATACAGCATTCGAACGGCGATATTAAGGCTGTGGTTGGGATCGGCATCAACTACGGTATGAAGCCATCGACAGTATCATTATAGCGACCGGAGTACGCGTAGGAAGAAGGCGAAGAGATACTTAATGTACAAACAGAGATCGCATACCAGGTATGTGCACTTTCATAATAAAGGATCTGGCTAACATGCGCGCAGCCATTCCGATCCCCCACCAGCGAAGGAGTGAACCAGTCATAGAATCTCCGACTTGTACTGCGTGATCTCGCTACAGACGAGCTTTCTGACGCGCTAGGATCCATATCATTGTCAATAAGTTACGAAAGACTTGCAGAATTCCTTAACTAGGCTGAAGAGATACAAAAGGTAAGGGAACAAGGTCTAGCTGGTGGTATAAAATCTAGTCGAAAGCTCAAAAGGCGACGGCGATCCTCCTCTCCTGATCGACTATTGTCTAGAGATGAGGCCCAATTCCACTGGCAGGAAAGCAAGGCATTAGCGAGCTCTGCTGCTGGAGACGACGATTATCAGCCGCGAAGGAAAAGAAGGACGTGAACCAAGTCCGGTGGTTCCGAGCGCGGCGGCTACCGGGGCAGGCGACCATCGGGCGAGAATGCCACTGGGTGACCGAGCTGCTATGGCCCTCGAGCGTGCAGGATATACCCGCCTCGTCTTAAGTCAATCTAGCCGAAGAAATCACCGCGTTCGAACTCTTCTGTCAGCTGCCATAGAAGTTCCACGGCCCGCTTAGCCACTCTCCTGATCGGGGGGAGCCTCGCCCACACCTCCTCGGTCACCATGTTCCACGGGGATCGCGGGTGACGCCAGCGAGAGCGAACTGCCGGAAGAGATCCTTCTGCTCTCTCCTTCGAGGAGGACGTTCTGCAGGTCGAATTCGACGTTCTCGTTAAAATAGGCGTCCTGGAAGGCGCCGCCAGATCATTCATGGAAGGAGAAACGGCGAGAGGGAGCTTATACTATGCCCTAGCGCTAGGTTGCAACCACATCGTACCGTTTCGGGGCCGTCGACTGCCCCCACGCCAGAGAGCTCCACAAGCCACATACCCCTGAAGCCAAGCCACATAGCAATCGCCCCGCACGACCCCGCAGTGAACGTACGACGACAAGGAGATGGCTTGGAGGGAGAGGCAAAGATTGTCATATCCTGAGCACTATAAGCTTGGACATATGATCTATCTATCGAGCCTTCCAGGTTGGGGGTGACGGGCGATTGGGCGCCGTAGAATGAACTACTCCATGTCCGAATTTCCCGCACTTGTGCAGATATCCAGATCCAGCAATGTCTACCAACCTACCTAACCTTGCCCTACGCCTGTTTCCCCAGATTCTCATACACTCTTCCGCAATATGTGTGAGAGTCAAGATTATCTTTTCGTACACGTATTCGATCACTTCTCCAACCGTAATTACGTGCATGTGCAAGTGGAGGAGGGGATGTAGATTTGCACCATCACCATCTCAGCAGACAACGGGGACGCGGCCCAGACGCCGACGCGGGCCCGCTCGAAGGACGATGACGACTTGCAGCACCCTGGCCGCTCGGCCCTAGAGGCCCGCCGTGCGGTCTTTCGTCGCCGGGAACCAGTCCTTTTTCATGGCTACGTACCAATATGTACTTCCCATTCCTGACGTGTGAGGTGAAGTGCGGACATCGCGGACAGCCGGTACGCACACAGCACGTCGCTTGCGTGCGGGCCACTGTCGAGCTTTTTCGCTAGGAATAGGTACTTCGCCGCTCGGAAACATTCGATAAAAATCATAGCTTGCGCTTCTTCCCCGCGTCCGCGGGGCATGTTGCAGGACATTATTTGATGCTGTTGCCTTGTCCTCGAACCAAGCCACCGGTAGAAGTTCGGAACTCGCTAGACAAGCACCTGCGCCAACCGGCGCACACACGGATTGCAAACGTGGAGTATCAAGGTGGATGTCGCTGACTAATTATTCTCTCGGAGCACACCAACCACGGGAAAATGCCACGGAACGCGACCCCTGTTCGCGTCCTGTCCGCCCTTCCCGCTCGAGAGCATATCCTCCACAATGACTGATGAACCGCGGCCGAAGATAATCCAGGAGAACCCAATTGGTAAAGGTCTCGATGCCTTTCGAGCTTCGTTTAACACCGTATGCAATGGTGCAGGTATTCCTTGTTCCTCAGACGCGCTCCAGCATCTTAGCCGAGAAGGTAAGAGACACCTGCTTCGTCCAGTCTGTCTATCTAACTGTCATGCAGATCTCCAGAATCTCGCCCTCGATCTTCTCTTAGCCCTGCAAGGCCTTCGAGCCTCTCGTATACTTCATTCCAGTGGCCGCGGCAAAAACCTCTTTAGCGATCTGTCGAGACTAAATTCCGCTGTCAACTCTGACGACTTTGACCTCGACCGCATCAAGCCTCTCCTGAAATCAGCCCTCGCCGACGATCTAGATGATACGCTCATTTGGGATCAAATCTACCTCGCTGTCACGGAATCTACTCCACCTCCTCGACCGATCGCGTCCTCGCACCAGCAAACTCCGTCGTTTCACAACACGAGCAGCTTCGTGAACTCCTCCGAATACCGCCTGGACGTGGATAGAGTCCTTAAGCTGGAGCTTGGTCCTCTCTATGTCGGTCTTCGTCATTTCCACAAAACATTCTTCGGAAGCGTTGCAGGTCTTGAAACAGCTTCCGAGGCCGTCTTTAAGAAGTGCAAGGAGGGCAGTAGCCCGCTCTTCAATGAGGGGTGGAGCGGCTGGCCGAAAGATGCAAACCAAGATGACGTGTTGAATTGGTTTGCAGACTTAAACGGGCAGCTAGTGGCATTGGCAGAAGAGTACACGTCGACCCCATCTCACCGTCGAAGGCCACTGGCACAGCCCAACAAGCCGATCCAGGGCTCCACGGGGGAGCGCAAGATGGACATTGGCTTCGTGAGCGACCCTGGCGCTGGAAGGGATTCTCGATGCCACTGGTCGCAGATCCTTGTGCCCGGAGAACTCAAGAGCAACCCGTCTGCCGACATAGCGTCGAAGGCGTGGCTTGATCTCGGCAGGTACGCGAGGGAGGTGCTTGCTGCTCAAGACTCGCGTCGGTTCGTCTTAGGCTTTACTATCTGCGGATCCCTTATGAGGATATGGGAGTTTGACCGGCTTGGGGGGTTAGCGTCTGAACAGTTCGACATCAATCGCGATGGGCTACAGTTCGTGTCCACGATCCTCGGGTTCGTCTGGATGAGCGAAGAACAGCTTGGTTTCGATCCTACGATTACCACGGAAGACGGCGGCCGGCGGTATGTGACGATCGAACGGAACGGTCAGACAGAGCGGCTGGTCATTGACAAGTTAATGAAACGAGCGCCTTGCATCGCTGGCCGGGCAACCACATGCTGGAAAGCCTATCGCGAAGAAGACCCCCAGAGGCCTCTTGTGATCAAGGACTCCTGGCAGTACACGGAGCGGGACGAAGAAGGAGACCTGTTGAAAGAGGCGACTGAGAAAGGTGTGGTCAACGTGGCTCGGTACTACCACCACGAAACGGTATTTGTCCATAATGAAGCCGACGATATTCGAAGCAATGTCCGAGGGGGGCTGGATATCACGGAGGCGAGAAACTATCGGCCGGAACGATCGGCGCTCTCGTCAGGTTCGAGTGCGGTTAGTGCCCTGCGGCAAGGACGAAGCAGCAACGCTATTGGCATAAAGCGGTCATCTAGCCAAACTGGCGCCCCTCTGCCGCCTAATAAGCGATCATATTCGGCCTCTCCGACRAAGGCTAGCAGTAATGCTCTACCAAATCGGATACACCGGCGTACTATTATTTGCGACTACGGGATACCTATCTACAGGGCGAGCTCCCGATCTGCTCTGCTTGCAGCACTAGAGGGCTGTATCGAAGGGCACGAATCTTTACACCGGGCTGGTCTCCTCCATCGAGACATCTCAATTAACAATCTCATGATCAACGAGGACGCCGACAACCCCTCATGGCGTTCGTTCTTGATTGACCTTGACCTTGCCATAAAACAACGGCGTGAATCTGCCTCGGGAGCACAAGGGAAGACGGGCACGAGGGCTTTCATGGCAATTGGCGCACTTCTAGGCGAGCAGCACTCCTTCATGCACGACCTCGAGTCATTCTTCTGGGTTCTCTTCTGGATATGTATCCACTGCAACGGCCCAGACGAGAGAAGGGTCGTTCCACGGTTTGATAAGTGGAACTACGTGGACACGGGAGAGCTGGCAGAACTGAAAAAGGGTCAGGTATCCCATGAAGGGGACTTCATCAGAAATATGGAGGAGAATTTCACTCCCTATTACCAGACTCTGATACCGTGGGTTAACCGACTGAGGAAAGCGGTGTTTCCGGGAGGCGGCAGGTGGGAGAAGGAGGACAGAGAACTATACTCCCGGATGAGGGACATCCTTCGGGAATCAAGAAAGGATTCAAAGGCGATGGTTAGCATTGCGGGCCCTGTAGGGTAGGAGTGTCCGATGCCAGGGCCTTTAGGAGCCGGCATTACCTTAGGACGCGGGCGAGGTAATCGGCAAGGAGAGGGTAAGCGACGAAATCACCTTGAGGAAGGTAATGGAGGGCCTCCTGGCGGAGCCGGTGAGGTCGATTGTCGAGTGTCTTCAGGACGGGGTCCATACCAGGTTCAACATCAGGGGGGGATTACGTTTGAGAACCGCGTGAATGCGATGGGCGAGGAGTTCGCCGGACGGCAAGAAGCTTCGGCCGGACCAGATCTGCGCCTACAACAGGGACGATGAGGACTCAGCCAGACGAACGATGGCTTACTTTATCGAGCACAAACCACCCTACAAGCTCACGCTGCCGTATCTCCGGCTAGGGCTCCGCCCTATGGGCATCTATAACGATGTGATTAACCGACCTACGATTCCCGCCCCGGAAGACGAAGCAGCGAGATTCCAGTATCACGCAGACAGGCTAGCAGCGATCGCCATCACCCAGGCGTTTGACGACATGATCCGGGCCGGACTGCCGTACGGCTGCCTCACGACGGGGGAGGCATATGTCTTTCTCAAGGTCGACTAGACGGACAGCGGCATCGATCGACCTCCCTACAAACTCCGTCTGACCACGGACCGGGCATGCTATGCGGATTGCAGGGCCAGTCCTTCCGATAGGGATCCGTCACCGGGGGCGTCTGACGGCAGGCCGGAACGGAAATACCAGGCACTCCAACGCCGGCTCAACCCAAGACTCGACGAGGCCTCCCTCGGCGCCGACGTGGGAAGCGGGGCGAAGGCCCGTCTCGAGGCGGCTCGTCTGCAAACCGCCAGTACTGCTCGCAGAACTATCTCCTGCGTTTGGTCAGCCGACGGGACCTGGACGAAGAGTACCCCAACGTCGCCCTCCACCGGGCCAAGGACAACGATCGGCGCCACCCGTGGACTATAAAACCTGGCTTGACCTTGTTCGCGAGCAGCTCCGGTGGACACTGGACGACGGGGTTGTGCGGCTTGGGAAGTAGGGTGCACGAGGAGTCGTATTCCAAGTTCCCTCTTGCCATCAGGGGTTTGCCGCAAGCAGGGCCTGCGAGTTGGCAAGGCGAGGGTGATTGGCTTTCCGTCTCCTTCCCTTTCCCACCGTTTCCTCTCCTTCACCAGAAGCTCACCCGATTCTCTTCCTAGGCGAGGCAGTCGTCCCTCGCACGTCTCAGCCGGCCAAGCAGACCGACGAGTTGGCCCGACCAAGCAGACAGGGGTTCATTGAGCTACTTAAGGCCGTCCTTTCCCCTCCCTCTTGCCCGACCTTTCTTCTCTCCATTCTTCCCCATTTCCTCTCGACATCACCAGCCGTCTGCAAGCGAGGCCCTCGCAGGTTTGCCGAGCTACTCAAGGCCACGCTTTCCCTCCCTCTTGCTTGACCTCTCCCATTCTCTTCCATTCCTCTCCCTCGACCAGGAGCGCACTCGACTCTCTTCTCCCAGCGAGCCAGCCGCACGTGTCAGCCAGGCAGACAAGGGCTCATCGAGCTACTTAAGGCCGTCCCTTCCGCTCCTGCTTGCCCGACCTCTCTTCTCCCGTTCCTCCCGCATCCTCCTTCCGTTCCTCCGCCCTCTTCCCGCCACATCCACCACAATGGCAACGATTACATTCGATGCATACACCTCGCCTTGGGCTTCCTTTGAATTCGTCAACTGGGAAGAAGAGCCTGGCAACCTCGAACTTCTATCTCTAGGTGAAGATCTCTCGATGGACGGCAGAAGCGCAACACATTCCTGTGCGTCCCCCAGCACCCCGCACAGGGATTCTTCACCAGGCTGCGGAGTCCACCCGCCTATCGTCAGCCAGCCATCACACGGCAACCTCCAGATCGTGGACCTCCGAGATTCTGCCAACCCGCCAGGTGACGAACAACTTGCACTAGCCGTACTACCCAGGACAGCTCTCTTAGAAGAGTTACCGAACGACTGTCTCAAATTCCAAGCCGAACTCGGCGGGATCACTTCACAGAACGGTAACCCCTCGCCAGGTAGCCGCACCCGCAAGTCCGAAGCCGCTCCATTCAGCCAAGATCCAGCTCCACGGGATGCATGCCCACACTCGTTGCCACCTCAGCTCAATGACTATCTTGATAATCCCCGGGGGACATACTTCCCTCCGGAATACGACGTCAGGGATTCCTTCCCTGATTTCTCATGGGAAAGCGACTTCCCCGATTCCCTACCGGATTGCCCAGCTCCCCCGTGTTCCGAGTCCGTCGACACCGACCAAGTACCTGCCAGCCCTGGCGCGGGCGCTGGAGTCGCGAAGTCCGAGTTTGTCTCGCTCAGAGACCTGCCAATCGAGAATTTCCCGGTATTCCTGCTCGGCGTCCTGATCGGCGTCGCTATGGGTTCGCTGCCTGGGCAAACTTCCGTAGTTCGTTTGCATCCAAGCAATTCCCAGCAGCCAAGTCGGTCCCGGCGGCACCTAGAGCTCTGTGCTTCTCCCAGCTTACACAGAGATCCTTCGTTAGTTGGCGAACGCCTGGTGGATGCCACTCCACCTCTGTCTGTTCCGCTCGGAGAGCCACCACACGGCAGCCTCGAGACTTTCCGCAGTCCTCCCAGCGCGTCATACAGCCATCCACCAGGACAAGAACACCTCGCACCTGCCACTCCACCCGAGCCCGCCCTCTTGGAAGAGCCATCACCGAGCGGCAGCCTCCAATCCCGAGCCGAATCCGCCAGAACGACTTCACAGAACGACAACCCTTCACCAGGCAGCGGACACCCAACCGACTCGGTCAAGGCCAAAGAAGACGAATATGAGGACATATTCCATCCCAAGACTGGGATAAAGAGGCCCTCCGATCATTCTCCTGGATATGCCAAGCGCAGGAAGGCATCATCCGCTCGTATTCGAATAATACGCGTATATGATGATAAGGGCCGCGAGTACACCTGGAATCGACGTGATAAGGGATGGGAGAACGATCAGCAGGAACCGCAGAAGAAGTTTGCTGAGTGTTTCCCGGATTGCCGCAATATCTTGAGGAGCATCGAGGTTCGTCCGGGTGGGGTTGGACGAGTTGTGACGCTAGAGTGGGACTCTACGACAGGAAGTTATATTTGTGATGACGATATAGATTACCAAGGGGTGTCGGTGGATAAGGACGAGATTGATAAGTTGGTCAAGACCCCGAGTAAGTACCAGGAAGTGCCGTGGCCGAAGAGAAAGAGTTGGACTGGGTGAGCATGAGCGGCGCCGGAGCTTAGTGTCACGTTAGTACTAGCTTTTGAATTTACCTATGCTATTTACTCGTCTTTGTGGAGCGAACTGCCAACACAGGCTATAGCGATAACCCTCATTCTCAGGCCTCAGGCTGTCAAATGGTAGAGACAATTTCTCAAGCTTATGCGAGGCGCCTGCCTCTCAAGACCCAGTCTTATCTCCACAAGGATGGAAGCCGCCCACCATGGGCCCTCGGGAACCTACTGACAAGAGCTTTCTTAGCACTGCAGACCGTGACCTGCACGTTCCAACCCTAGCATCTTTCAGCCCGGCCCCCGGTGATGGTTACCAGAGAGGGCGGCGTTGCCCAAAACCCTGGCTCTGCAAGGGTATCGGAGAGGAGGAGAGAGGAGGAGAGAAGCTTCCGCCATCCAACCATTCGCCGCAAGACCAGGGAATACATTCGCCGGCAGAGTTAATCGCAGATGCATAGTAGATTTCCTTAGCTAACCAAGACTTATTCGCGCTTTTGTCACTCTTAGCAGCCGCCAACGTGGGCTCGATGCGCCTTCTCAAGCTGTGAAATGACCGTCTCTAATGCTTCGATATCGCATTCCGTCCTTTCGATCGTAGCCGGCCGGTTTCTATCTTTTTTTCCATCGGCCGATATCCTTACGCATTTTTCGAACGCGGCGTTTTTTATAGCCACTCGCGAGCACAGTCGACAAGCAGTTGTCAATTATCTCGCCTCATACACGAGCCTCAGGCCGCACGTCTCGCCGATACGCTTTTCGCGGAGGCATTGTTGGCGGAACTTGCCCCACCTCCAGCAACCACAACCCCAAACGGTTTGATTATAAAAGCACATAGATAGCCAGTCCAGTGGATAAGAGTGGGCGTGTTGATTGTGGACAATCTAAAGCAAAGATCTCAAGATAGATTCAAGAGCCACTAGTCCTTTGGATTTATGTCTACGGTATTCTACATGACAGTGGCCTGTAGGGAAGGCAATGTACGGTCATCGTGCTGACGAACGACCGGAGACGACTGGAAAGGCCGTGCCGTTGCGGCGCTACGTTCTGCAATTTAATAGGTCCCAGGTGTATGGTAGCGAATTACATGAGAGCATGTCTGAGATGGGCTCGTGACATCACCAACAGGCATTTGTGGGCGCTTCTTCACTTTTCGGTCCGACAAGGCACGCGGCAAGCCTCGGAAGTTGGGCTGGAGGTGGGGTCTTGGAGAGTGGGTAAAGCGTATGAAGTAAGGCTTCTAAATTTACCGTCGCCCACCCCGAGTGTTGGCGCGCGCTTAAGAAGGGGCCGCAGGCTGGAGACCGGGTGATAGTAGTGACTCGGGAAAATTCCCGAGAAGTACACCGAGCACTCCTTAGCAAGAGGGAGAAAGGCAGGCAGCTTATATCATCACGAATTTACGTAACGATTCCCCACGCACCTTGCAACGCTGTGGCCAATCAATGCCCGGCGTCAAGGGACCAGTTAAGAGCGCCTGGTAGCCGTCCAAATGCCTCACAAATAAATAAAGTCCCCTCTATATTCGAGTCCGTCCTTCATCCTTTTCATTCCTAAGACTAGCATCATCTCAATACTCTACCTACCGAAGCTCTGTATGACGCCTGAAGCCTTCCCGTTTTATCGGCTCCTGCCGGAGATCCGCCTCATGGTGTGGGAACATACTTGGCCCGAGGGCCGAGTTGTCGAAGCCGGCCTTTACGATAACCAAGACTGGGACGCCCAGTCCGGTGACGAGCCCGTAGAGTAACTGGCCCTACGGCCTAGCAGCACGATCTCAACTTTCCTTGGCCACGACTTTGGCGCGCGTATTATCGAGAACCGCCCCATCGAGAAATGCTCCGACCCCGTCGCACTTCAAATCTGCCGTGAATCTCGAGCCTTCACACTTAGACATTACTTCCGCATGACGCACTCGAAGCTGGGTCGCTCGTTTTACCTTAACCCAAATCGCGACATCCTCTGGCTCTCTACCGACATGACGGACTGTTTAGGCGACCTTGAGCTTTTGAAAGGGTACTATGCCGAGTGCTGGGGGAGGATTGAAAGGGTTCTCGTCTCGTGGGAGGAGTATGCATACGAGTCATATCCTAAGCGCGTCTTGCCACACGTTACTGGCCTTCAAGTCGTACAGGTTCTGCTGGACGAGGAAGATAATAAAGGAGATCAGTTAAAGACAGAGAATCAGGAAGAGACGAGGGTCCAGACCGTGACGGATAATATAGATGAGAGGGAGGGAGAAGATGGGACGGAGGACGACGACTCGGACATGAAATTTGCCAGGGAGATGGTGGAAAGGGACAGTGCCATGGCGACGGGGTTGCCGTGGACTGTCCAATACATGAACCAGAAGAGGAACGTCTTTTGTCAGTGGAGTAAGGCCCGCGGTGCAGTCGAGGGTGTTTGTGTCTAAGAAATCTGCGGAACTGCGCGATTCAAGTTGAGACGGAGGCCCGTGTCTTGCCTTGGTGTGAACATCACGTCGTCTAGGACTTATCCACCTGGCACCAGGTGTACCTGATGGCTATGCAGAATTAAGGTTAGAAGCGGCATCGCTGCCCAGCATGCCGTTTGCTGATTGCTCAGGGTTCCGTCACGTGAGCGCGTGGCACCCCGCACCCCAAGCAACGCGCCCGTCCTTCGGTGACGACTCGCTGCTATTGGAAATCGCAGCTTTATCCCTCTTCCGTGACCCGCCGAAAGTGTTTTATCACCAGCATCGTAACCCGTGTCGTCAAACTGCCCTGCAACTGACCACTTGGCCTAACGAACTCTCTCGGATTATGCTCAAGCTTGTACTGTCGCCAGAGTGAACGTAGGTTTGCCTACTACTCCATAATGGACATCGAAGAGCTGCAACGCAAGCTGCGAGAGGCAGAAAGCCGTGTATTAGAGGAACAACGCCGACGCGAAGAAGCCGAAAGCTCTGTATTAGAGGAGCAGCGCCGACGCGAAGAAGCCGAAAGCTCTGCATTGGAGGAGCAACGCCGACGCGAAGAGGCCGAAGAATCGTTGCGACCACAAACCCTTCCGCGATATCTCGAGGCCTGCCACTCGCTCAATCTTGCTATCCAGGTGGTAACTGACCGATCTTTGACTACACAAGGCGATACTACGAACCCGACCGGCCGAATCTTCCCTCGACGGATTATCCCTTGGGATGACTTCGCGACGAAACAAGAGGAGATCTGGAACAGCCTCTCGATCGGCGACTTGATCTCCCTGCCTGCCTTTCCATCCGAGCATCAACTGGAATACGTGAAGTCGCTACTCGAGCCCATTAGCAGTGAGTTTGGGCTCCGGGTCTTCGAGCGCGATGTCGTCGAAAACGCGGTTCAGAAGTTGGTTCGTCAGGTGCACAAGGATCGGCTGCTGCGAAGCAGCCTCGGCCTCCAGGGGACCGTGACGTTCCAGAGCCATACGAATCTCGGCACGACGAACGGCGAACCCCTCTCCGAGCCCATGGAGCGCATGTCTCTGGGTAGTGCCCATGCCGGTGCTGCGGCGTCGGCATCGGCGTCTGCCCCGAAACCGCGGCCTGATCCTAAGCCCCGTCGCAGGGCTAGGGGCAAGGGTAACCAGGCGGACCAGTTCTGCGTATACAGGGCTTCCGATGGCCAGGACGTCCCGGCTGTCGCTATCGAATACAAGGCACCGCACAAGCTACGTGTCGACGACGTCGTCACTGGTCTCGAATCGGAGATTGAACCGGAACGTGATGTGATCAATAAGGATGGTCAGGGCTTCGCCTTCACGGCCAGGCGGCTTGCAGCCGCCGTCGTCACTCAACTCTTCTCCTACATGATCGGCAAGGGCATCCAGTACGGCTACATATGCACGGGTGAAACTTTTGTCTTCCTCCACATCCCAGATGATCCTTCCACCGTCTACTTTTCGGTATGCGTACCGAATCTAGACGTAATGGACGGCGACGAGACAAGGCTCCACCGCACGGCCGTCGCGCAGGTTTCGGCCTTCATCCTCCGGGCTCTCCGCGCAAGGCCGCCGCCCGAGTCATGGCATGACGAGGCCGAAAAGCTTGATACCTGGGCTGTCGAGTACGATGATATCCTAAGGGACATCCCGGCGACAATACGCAAGGAAGTCCGCGCCTCCCCCTATAAACCCCAGCGTTGGAAGGGCTTCACGCGATCGCCAATCCAGACCCGCTCCCGCTGCCAACCGGACACTGGCACTGCACGCCCAGAGGACGACGACAGTCATCCTCCTTCACCTTCTCCGAGTCCACGGACTAGCAGGAAATCGCCATCCACCAGGACCACCCGAAAAGGAACGGGTCGGAAACGGGGGCAACGCGGAGGCGAGAAGCAGGAGCAGCGGCAAGCAGCGAACCCCGACATACGAGACCGGCCATTCTGCACACAACAATGCCTCCTGGCATTAGCGTATGGCGGGCCCATGGACGCAGAATGCCCTAACTCGTATCAACACGGGCAGGGCCATATTAGCCGGCTGGAGTTCCTCCGTCTCGTTCGAGACCAGCTTGCCGTGGACCGCGGCCGCGATGCGGACTGCGCGCCACTCCACCTGTCCGGGTCGCGGGGGTCACTCTTCAAGGTACGGCTGTCTACCCACGGCTATACGCTGGTTGCGAAGGGTATGGAGAGTTGCGACAGTGCCTGTCTCCAGCACGAGAATAAGATATACGATCAACTCCAGGCCATCCAGGGAAAGCACATCCCGGTATGCCTTGGCCGTATAAACTTGGTCCTGCCGTATTATTACGATAGCGGTGTTTACGTGGACTTCATGTTTCTTAGCTGGGCGGGGCGGCCCTTGTTTGACTGCCGTGGCCAGGTCGACAATACGGGAGTCGTCAGAGCGGTCACCACGATATTCGACGCGATCCACAAATTGCGTGTTCTCCACCGTGACGCGGAGCCGCGCAACATCCTGTACGATAGTGGCACTTTCATGGCCGTGGATTTCGAGCGTGCGGAATCCCACGCTCGCCAACCTCTCGGCTCGATAGGTGCTAATAGACGAAATCGGAAGAGGAAGCGTGGGCAGAAAAGGGAGGGAGACGAGTTTGCGAGGGAGCTGGAGTCTGCAGTGGAGAAGGCTTCGAGGTGCGTCGCGAGCCCATAGAGTGCCGATGAATGATCAACCCGGGCTATCTTTGCCGCCCACGCATACTCCACTCGAGTTCTCCGACGAGGACCCTCTCTATCTTGTCCCAAGGCTCGGGATAGTGGCCCCTCAATACATCGAGATCATCGCAATGATCAGAGAACCAGAAGACGTCGCGATTGGGGTTGAAGTAGAAGGAGCCACACCCCATGCGTGAATGCCTCATGGCAATATACTTCTCGAGCGTGTGGGCTCGGGATTCGCGACAGATGTGAAGCGCGACAGGATCAGGGGACGTCTCCAAAGGCGGGCCTTGGAAGTGGCGATAGTGGAATTCCTGCCGCAGGAAACTCGACAGGGCCCCTGTCACTCGCATGTGCAGACACAGCGAGTTCTCCGTGAAGGTCTCATCGCGGGTCGCAGCTTCGACGACTCGGGTTTCGGGCCAGGTGTGCTCCCATATCATGAGCCGTATCTCGGGTGGTAGTTTTGACAGCGGAAAAGTACCGAGATCCATGGCGGGCGGCGGGCAGGCGCGGTGTGGCTAAGGAATTCCATTTCGATTCAAAAGTGAGGGGAATTCCAACCTGAAGGATCGCATCCTCGTCTCATTATTTCGCTGCGCTATGTCTTGGCTAAAATCCGATTTCCCGGCTTGGCGCTTACGTAGCGAATACGATCGCCCGCCTTCGTAGTCTTGATGGCGACACCGTAGCCCACGAACTACATCGAACCCACTACCGGGTAAGGCTCCGAGTTTTGGAAGCAAAGCGACGTTATTGGATGTTCTATATATTTATTGAAGGCATGAATCCGAGGTGAGACACTCGTTCGTTGTCGTTGCCCTAAGCACATATTCGTATGCATTTTAGCGCACTTCTCCTTCGACTATTGTACACCGTTCGGGGCAGTCAACAACACACCACTCTCTGCTTATAGAAACATCCATGTTGTTTATCTCGAGTCACCATTACCTTCAAAGCCAAGCCACAGTATGTATTATTAAGGGGTATTCATAGTAATGTTCGTCAATTCGAAAACTAGGTAGTGTACGTAATTAATCGTCTTGTGCGTTTGAGTGGAATGGAAAGTATGGCCTTTGGAACGACATGCAACGTATGCTAATGAATCAACCCGACAAAAGAACTGGAAATAGATTACGGTAAACAGCGGTACGGAGTTGTCTAGTCGCAGGTGGGCGGGAGTGGCGCGGAGAAATGATATGGAGGCTGGCCTGTATTATTTAATAGGTCTGGCAGTGTATGCTTGGGCATACCATGAAAATGAGGTATGATCCTCCTTTGTCAAATAACAGTGCCCACAGTAAGAGCAGACCATACCGGCGGCGCCATGCGAGAGAGACGGTCGCCGTGCTCGTGTTGAAGGGAACTAGATCACCTGGGACGGCTTTAAGGAGTTAGGTGCGAGGTTCATGATGGAGGATATAGGTGTTGGGGCCAATCCATAGTGACGAGATGACCCATGCGGCGCCCACATTATCGCGGATATCGCAGTCATATGATTTAACAACGAGTTATTATCCCGCTCATCTCCACCTCCGACGAGCGATGCGTCACATGATATGTCAAGCTCCAATGATATGATTAGTAATCTCAGAGCGGCAGCAAGGATCGATCAGATGGGCTGACATTAGGTAAGCTAATCCTGCGATCCTTTCGTTTCTGCCTAGTTAAACAGCATCAAGCGAAGCGGGTAGCCATCTGCAGGTAGCCGTCTCCCACTCCATGCCCAAGACGATTCGCCATGGCTAGTCAACCCTCTTTCTTCCGCGATCCCGTCGCGAAAAGCACTGGATTGAAGTCGATTGCGGGCACGCCACCTGACACAGTCTTACCGTTGACCCCTCCAGCGTCCGACGAGCAACGTGCGACTTCAGAGTTCAACGCGGACGAATGGATCCGAGCTGTGGAGGACTCTCGGGATCCCTCGGGCTCCCACAGAGGAGCTGCACAGATTAAGCTGCTACCGAAACATTACGAGCAGGCAATAAAAACGTTGAAACGGCATCCATCGCTAGATCAATACGTTGAAGACAAAGCGCGGTAAGCTTTGCCCTTATGCTGTTCATCGCGCAGGTCTAATGAGGCCACAGGTTTGACTACGAGCCCGCACGTGGACTTGTGAATCTTCGAATGCCTGCTCCTGTTCACGACTTTTTTTCTACCTCGGTCACAAACGAAATATACAAGCAGCTCCAGGCCATTGCAGAACAAGACGACGGAGACGGAGAATTCGCAGCCCAGATCGTGGATGGGGGTTCGTCCCGAATTTTCCTCGATACGGAGGAAGAGCAGCCCAGAGGTTCTAGTGTTGCATTGCAGCGGCATCCTGACGGCCAATTTCAACACCGGCAGGCCGCATTTCCCGGGGTTGTACTCGAGGTCTCCTACTCGCAAGATGGGAAAGACCTCAAGAACCTGGCTTGGGAGTATATACAGCATTCAAACGGCGATATTAAAGCTGTGATTGGAATCGATATCAATTACGGTGCGAAACCATCGACAGTGTCATTATGGCGGTCGGAGTATACGCAGGAAGATGGCGAAGACACGCTCGATGTGCGAGCAGCGATTACCTACGAGGTATGTGCTACAAGTTCTTTACGGCGGATTGGGCTAACCATGCACGCAGCCATTCCGATCCCCGACCGGCGAAAGACTGAACAGATCACGCAATCTCCCACTTGCACTGAGTGATTTCGCTACAGACGAGCTTTCCGAAACGTTGGGATCCATATCGCTATCAATAAACTACGAAAGGCTTGCGGAACTCCTCGACCAGGCAGAAGAGATACAGAAAGCAAGGGAGCAAGGTCCTGGTGGTGGCATAAAATCCGGTCGGAAACTTAAAAGGCGACGACGATCTCCCACTCCGACTGATCAACTATTGTCTGGAGATGAGGCCCTATTTCACACTTTGGAGAGCAATGCCTTAGAGAGAGCCGCTGCTGAAGACGATGATTTTCAGCCTCCAAGGAGGAGGAGGATGAAGTCATCTACAGAGAACTGATTGACAGCTGTGCCAAGGTCTACAAACCTGCGTAATACGATATCGTCATGGCAGTGCTTCATGGCGAACACCAGGGGTGAGACTCTGGCGTTGTCGAGGGCGCAGGGTAATATGATGCTGTCATTTATCATCTCACCAATGAGCTCCTCATTGTTGTCCAGCATGGCACGCTTGAAGTCCCTGAATACATCACATTTTCTCTCTAACAGGGCCTTCTCGCGCTCTGTGGCAGAAGAGATACATGTCGAAGTATTCGCGTCCGAGATGGCCGAGGTACCAGCGAGGGACCTTGACGTAGCTTGGGAGGTTGTTGGAGTGATCCTTGGAAGCCCTGGCGACTGGCGTGTAAATTCGGGCGAGCTCCTGGTAGGTCGGCATGGCTGGGCGTCGGCCACGAGTGTCTCTGCTCAGCGTAATTCGATGACTTGCTCGCGCGTTGGTGTCGGGATGCCCGGGACTGATGGAATGGGCAGGGCGCGGACCGTATAAACAGCTGCCCCATTGGCTCCCTCTGTAGGATGGCGGGGTAGTACGATACCCTCCCCACGCCCGGGTGTCGATAGCGCGGAGGTACCGTCCAAGGGAGGCGTCCGGCTGCTCCCTGCGCAGATGCCCCTCTCCTCGAACGAATTCTGGATAGCCATCCTAAAGCGCGCCGCGTCGCCACTCGGCCCAGATTGCCTGCAAGTCGGTTGCATGCTCATACAGCACCGTGAAGATGATAAACGAGAGTGAGGTGGCCATGTGCTTCCCCGAGGCCGGGAGGGGTCTACACATGAGCAGCGTCTGAACGAGCTGCCAAAAGAGCACGCTGTACTTGAAGTGGCTCTCGCAGAGGGCCTTGGAGCGCAAGGCGGCGGGATGCTACATCGCAAAGAAGTCCCAAAGGAACCTCTATCTCAATAAACACATCGTCACGCTTTGATTGTGAAATTACAGGGTTTAAGAGTGTTAAACTTATAATAAGATTTACAGGTAACGGTCCTTTAAACTATGCTTTCTGGGGCTTTCTGGATATCATCCGGATTTATAACCAAACGCAGGATAGTGTCTCCTTTCGAAGAGTAATGACGTTCCCAGACCTCATCTTTACCGCAAAATAACCGTCTCTTCACAGGATAGAACTACCTGCTGAGAAGATGGACCATCTGGGAAGACTTCAACCTCTGTTACCTCGTCAAAAGGCACATCGGGCCTCTGGAGTGAATCACCGTCCCTTTCCCAGACGCCTTACGCCGACTCCACTGGTATTTGCGATTGTCGTAGGTGATCTTGCCAATTCGGAAGTTGTGCTCGTCGGGACTCGGTTTTTGGCTTTTGGTGTAAGGTGGGGTGGGTTTTCGCCGTTTACCAGGAGATCGTGAGCTGACTTTTCGGCGTTTGGGCAGAACGGTCTTCGCTGGAAGTGTTCTCTATAAAAAGGTCTCCGGCATGGGTAGGTGGTACCAAGATAAGGACCTTCGTAAGCTTGTCGTTGTCATCCAGAGTCCCAGTCCTTTCGATTCAAGCCGTAGAGATATCTGTCTAGGATGCTGCTTTGGAGACTGGCCTAGAGGGCCGACGTGGCTTGGTTGGGACTGAGCCTTCACCAGTCAAAACGATAGCATCCGTATCATCATCACAGCCAGATTCAGAGCCAGAGGATGCACTGGAAGGTGCTTGGATGTTCGAATCGTTAACGCATTGAAGGAGTATCCCATCGCATGATCCGGTGATAGGGGCCCCGCTAGCAAGCTTAAGACCTTCAAGCTCAAAGTCGTCAATGAGTAGAGATCCCGTTGCAGTATCGGTATGGTTCCGGGGGCTGATAAGGTCGTCCCAGCCTTGGTAGACCCAGGGATCCCCCAAATTCATAGAACAAGGTATATCGTGGCCGGAAAGACCGTAGATACCGCACGAGTTTTTCAGGGGGTTGAAGAATAGAGGAAAGCCATTGAATGCCGTCGTGGGAGTCGAAATGCAGTCCGCAAGGCTGTTATATGATGCATCGCAGCTGGCGAATTCGTCTAACAGGCCTTGACCGTATAGAGGAAAGCGGGCGCTCTCGTGTAGAGAGAGCCAACAAAGTCCACAGAGACCGGAGGACGAGGGTGAAGGGGGGGGGGGGGGGTGTCGGGGGGTATCTCGCCATTATCATTCGCGTCGGATTGATCGGGGTCAATATCGGGACCAGGGTGTTATGGGACCAGCTCAAAGCCACCGGGGAGAAGTGGGAGAAGACGGTCCGAGGAATAATTCTTTGTAAGTAGGGTCCGCTCAGCCTGCAGTGACAAGACACGCGCGATCATATAGCGATTACTACTAGGGTTCTGCTGCTATGTCATTAGTGGCGAACTCCCGCCTGCGGTATACGGCAAGATCATAAAGGATGCGCTGTCGCTTGATAGGAATCTGGACAAGCTCCTGAAGAACAGCACACCAGCCTGTACACTCATCAAGACATACTGCCAACACGACCGGGGCGAGGTCACGGCCAAACCGTGGGACCAGGAACTGAGCAGAACGTTGCGGGAGATTCAGTCGGCATTAAAGCGCCTTCCATCCTTGACACGGGATAAATCCTCGCCAGAGATAAGACAGGCGCTTGGAGACATAAAGCGAGAGATTGAGCGTTTCTCCGGGCCTGAATGTCAAAGGCATCCAGTTTTCAGTAACATGCGGCGGCGAAGGATTCGGCGTCGGAGAAGAACCAATTGAGTTAGAAAGAGGCAGCCAGGTCGATCGCGAACGTGGCCGAATTAGGCCGCAGCTTTGGTACCATATTCTTGAGCACCTTGACCCTGCCGACGGCATCTCATTCTTAGCAAGCCGATCATACAGGCTTCTCGGCGATCCTACTGCTCTCCGAATACTCAAAGAGCCAGTAGTAACATGCGCAACTGTAGGCCTGATACTACGGAAGCTTCACTGGATATTCTGTTCGACGAAGGGACATGGAATTATACCCCTATTTGAGGCGGCGCAACAGGTCCTGGGTCACTATTTACATGAGTGTCTTACCCCTCTTGCGATAACGTGGGCAACATCCCACCCTGGGGATGATAATGCGACGGCCCTTCTACGCTGGGTCTGGGTTCACTTGGAAAAACTTCCGACACTCCGACCCGTGAGGGACTTGCTCAACAATCAATCGCCAGGTGTGGATACAACTACCCTACGACCGCGGCGCGCTCACTCTCTCTATGTCGATGGGGACCGGCTTGTGCTAAAGTGCGATTTTCGTGGCCCGATGGATGAGTCTTGGATACCAGGGGGTGTTGTTCAGGTATGCAACGGTCCTCCTGAATTGCTTTTGCTGAAGTCGGCGCATGATATTCTGGAAATGCAGCGGTTTCTTTCTCCAGAAAGACAGCAGCTTTCTATTCGAAATGCGCGGCTGCGTGCTCCTCGAAAAGCGCACCGGCGTGTTTCTCGAGAAGCGCTCCGGCGTGCTACTCCAGAAACGCGTGCGCGCGTGGCATGTTATCAGCAAGAGAGCCGGAGGCAACGGAGGCAACAAATGATAAAATTGAAGCGACAGATAGAACAGCACATTGAGTGGAAAAAGGAGATGTGGCCGCAGCTCTCATACTGGCATAAAAACAGGGTAGATTGCTGGTAGACAGATGAATAACAGCTGATTTTGCACTCAAATACCACCAATCTTAGAGCAGGAGTCTTTTCGTCTTGACTTCTTTGCTTAAGAGTTTCGGGTCGTCTTCACTCTCTCTCCGGCCTTCCAGTACCGGGTCTGACCTTGGCAGGATGACTGCCTTTAGCACTTCTCACTACATCATCATTTGCCCAACGGATCGCATCAGATGTGTGTTCTTAGCCGTCAAATTTCAGTCAGAGAATCAGGTCCTTCTCTCCATCAAGGTATTTATCCTTTGGAGGCTGACAACTCACAGGATAATTGACGGCATAGCATCTCCGGGAGCTGTTGGCAGATGAGAACGTCCATACCTTCTCTACTTTATATAAGTGTTTTCTTCACTAACTGTCTCTAGAAATCGATGCTTGTCCCCGGCTCCGAAGGGTGACGAGCCGCGCGTTGAGGCTCGAGACTGTCAACTTTGCTGGTCCACGCGCCATACATCAGGGGCGACGTGGCGGAAAGCAACCTTAGGCCAGGTAGCACAGGTCTCATTGCGTCTCTATGCCCTGCCACCTCCGTGGGACTCCGCTGGACTCCGCTGTTGTTACGCGAGTCCTGTTGCAGCGCTAGAACTCATAGTCGACGGTGGAGAGGGGCTCGAAGAGCGCCGGTATGTCTTTCCCGTGCTTTTATCGACGAACTAGTGTAACGAACCGCTTGAACGTCAGGCCTGCAGCCACCCCGTGCCCTGAAGTAAGTAATAAAAGGCAGACGAGCAAGCAAATTAGGAACAAACTAGGAAAACAGTCCAACCTAGTCCATACTTATCCCTGCCCTCCCTGCTCCGGTCGCCCTTCGTAGCCTCCTATAGGCCGTGGGGGAGGTCAGACGATGTTGGCATCCTCTGCACTTACAAGACATCACACCAACCAACGCGACGACACCACATCGCCAGCTCTATTCCAGCCGTTCGTGCCTAGTGGGCCGGTGATAAACACTACGCATGCCACTCCTACGCCTCCTTCGTTATACCGAACCTCCGTATTCTGGGCATAAGTCAGCTGAACATCAAACTTGAATTCAATTCAATCTAGGTACAACAGTATATACGAAACGCGTCACATTATATGCCTCAGATCCGGGATTCGGGCACCTGGATATTGAAGCGGAAAACGCTTACACCTAATGTTAGGACAAGGGCGCTAACCCCACTAATTAGATTTTATCCTGTGAACCAGCAAGCCCTCCTGCATCTCTACCAAGAATGTTGTTATATGATCGTCACGAAAGTGGGTTTCATTGGTCGAGCCACAGGGGTGCCGCTTCACTCGTCTAACAAATACGTGCTTTCCATGTAGGATATATTATGGCCTAAATCCCATGTGAAGCCCTACCAAAACCAGGAACCCTATCCCTATAACCACCAAACGCGGTCTGGATGAAACTAATTGATGGCTGCAGGAGGGTTGGAATCATTTGCGTCCTGACGGCTGTGATAGATAGTCCTGCCATGCTCGTTCTTCGGGGTCGCCGGGACCGGTCGATTCGCATCGGTAATGGAATTGAGCCAGCTGTGCTTGGCATTGAGTCAAATTTATGAGCGGTTCCCAGGTGTTTTCGGAGCTATCGTAGCCTTCCCATTTAATGAGATACTCCATCTGTTGCGTGTCGTCATCCCATGCCCAATCCAGGATCTCCTCCACATCGTATAACTCTTCCTCTGATCCGGTAGTGTCTTGGGCTAGGGTTTCACTTTCTTCCCGATTCGGCGTTGAGGTCGCGTATCTCTTTTGATAGTGGTCTAATAAGTTCCGGTGAAATTGATGTTGCGCTGTGCCTGCGTCTATTACCCGGTTAAAGGACGCCTTGTGGACCGGCCACTCCTCATACCTTGCCTGACCGAGTTCAGCAGCTGGTGGTCTGGATGAATCGCTGCTGGCGAGGCACTTGCGGGTGCGTCGAACCGGAGATGCGACGGTGCCGCGATGGAGGTGCGAGGATACTTTGCGGTGCTTGTGCGGCGGCTGGGCTGCTTTTATATGTAAAGGACTGTAGTCCTCATCACTGTTCTCTAATGTTGACTCGCTGTCGCTATCGGCAACCTGAGCCTGCCGTCTGCGCTTAAAACCATTGGATTTCCTCTTATCTCCGTATACTCGGCCGTTAACTCGATGTACGGCCTGGGACCTGCAGCCGCGTGAACTCAGAGATGACTTCTTTATCCGGGGGCGTGGAAGGCGCACAGGGGAGCTGTATTCCGCGCTAGATGTTTCTGCAGTGTCTTGTCCGTTTGCTGCATCATCCTCGTCGTCTTCAATCCGTCGTTTGAGAAACGAGGCGCTCAAGCTTGCTCCTGGGGTTACGAACAGAGGATCTGGAAACTCTATATGAGCGTCGGGGCGAGGAGTAGACTGCTGAATGTCTTGAGCGTTCGCTTGACTCGACTGTCCTGGTATGTGGACACGTTTAGTCGGATTTCTAAGCGTCCGTGGATCTGGCCAGAAGCTGTTAGCTAACTCGGCTGCGAAACTATTAGCCAGATATTGCTGCATTTAACTTACCAGTAAAGCCTACGCTGCTAACGTCCCGCGCTCCTTTCGATACGCTAGAGGCATTTGTCTTGAGGGGAGAAGGGCAGACGGCGTTAAGCTGGTAATCATCCTCCCTTTCTTCCCCTACCTCTTCCTCCTCCTTATCCTCGTCCTCCTGTATAGTGATGACAGGTGCTTCGAATGGCTCTTGAGTTTTAGGCAAAGCCACACTGTCGCCTTTTGTGCCATCGTCCATTTGGACTTGACGAGGGGCATCGTCAACCTTATCAGATCTATCTTCAAGACTGCCTGGCAGTACATTGTTAGCTGACGGAAAGCACGATATGTTAACTTGACGCTACTCACCAAAGCTGCCTGGAGTAATCCGCGCTCCTGATTCTCGTGGTGCTCCCGGTGTATTGGAGGCCGTAACCCCGTTTAGAGAAAGAAAGCCGTCGTTAGATCGATCCTCCGTATCATCGTCATCCGATATTATTTGGACGGGGTTATTATGAGATGACCCCTAAGCATCGAGCGAATTCTCAACCACGGTCTCCCACTCTTCCACATTGCCCTCCTTCTTGATAGGGATCCGGCAAGCTGCCGTCTCTGTCTGTAAGGGGTAATGTTCAGGAAGAGTTCGAATAGGAGCATTAAGAAAATTGAACGTAGCCATTGCGTTGTAGAAAATATTCGCGAGAAGACAAAGAGAGATAGTGCGCGAGATATCGTGCATCACTGATTAAGGGAAGGGGTAGGGGGACAGGTGAGGAAACCTGAGAATATATATCTTTCGCGCCCTAAACCTATAAGCGAAGAAATTCCGACAGCGGGCAACGCATAAAGACAACCCGCATCCTTCTGTTCGGGGTTTTAATATTCACCTGCCGCATTCTTTCAGTCTCCAAGGCGCTTGAGGTGCGCGGCGAGCCCCAGCCCGCTTTGACCCGGTAGCGAAGCCAGAGTTGGTGCCACGAAGTCGAGAAAAGGGCTCAGGGGCCTGCTTCATACCTGTCCTAAGGGTCGACTATCCCCGTTTGTAACGCCGTTGGCCTTTAGCAGCCCATTTGTCGCACCAATCTCCAGAACCAGTGCCATGGCCGTTCAGCTCCTCAAGCTGCGACGGGACGGTCCACGCTTTCCACTGAGACGGCGTGGGATTGACTAGGCGAACAAGCCCAGTTCCGCGCCCGAACTTGGTCCTAAAGGTGAAGCCGGATTGGATAAAGTGTAGTCCGCTCTCCTTTTCTATCGTAATTAACTCTAATTCGGCGGTAGACTTGTCCAGATAGGCGGAGATATAGAGGTCCCACGATAGGGCGATAATGTCTCCTCTTATTTACAAGCTGAACGCTTCCCCTACGCCAGTAGTAAAACCTAAAGCTATGAGCTTGTTCTTCTAACCATACTTTCATTCCTTGGTCTACTCCGTGCCCTTAGGCCACGTAGGCCAAAGTCAGTACGATTTGAATATTACTTGAATATTAATCCAGCTTTTTAAGCATTCCAGCTTTACCGGCAGCGCTAACGATGTATAAGGTATACGCCGACGGAATATTCAACTATGCCTCAGTCTATATTCCGAGTTTCTAGTTCTCCTTGCCCTTCTCTATGCAGACAACATAGTTTTGCCAAGTGATGCTGTGCCCTTGGCCTCCAAAGTATGACGGTAAAATTGCGTTGCCGGCGAACGCTTCGTCCAGATCGACGTGCTGAGGGCCTGAAGTTAGGGAATATTAGCGAAGATGATGCATTTAAGTCGATATCTTAGCATTGGAAGTGGTGGGTATATGTGCAAATTGAGAGCCTGGAGCAGACACTGCCCAGGGAGCTGTTGTAATTCAGTCTAGCATGTTGAAAGAGTTAGCCTAAAGATTCCATACAGCTCGTTCACCGTGCAAGCACAGGGCTTGCAAGTCGTCGACTGATACGTATTACAAAGCATTGCGTAACCTGGCTCAGGAGAGTAAGCGTCACCATCCAGAGCTTTCGTAAACTAATGACCATCCTGGAGTCCTTTTTTCAACGAAAGAACCTATGGAATGTCGAGAACGATTCCGAACCGTATCTAGACTGTGCTCAACACCGGCGCATGATCCTTGGCTCGAGTATAATCATTCCGATGGGCCTGAATGCGCTGCCCTTCACGCAGACCGATCGGAAGACAACGACGAAGTGGTGGATCGGGCCAGGTGAGACGGGAGAGACGGTGATGACGATGGTCAAGCCTGGTTACATAGCTGTACGACCTAAGATCTTTCAGGAAGCCGACCGCGAGTTTTGTGAGCCTCTGGACTTCCTTGGGTAGCGCAACTATCGAAAGAATGGCACGGAAACAAAAGCATCCCAGGACCCGAGATAGTAACAGCTCTGTCCCGCCAAATATGCCACACCGGCGCCAGGAGGAGTACACCTTGTGTTGTCACATATATCTAGGACTTCCAGAGATCAAAGGAATAATTTCTTCTCCTTAGCTCTTGATCCTTTTGTGTCCAAAATGAGTTGATGCCACAAACGTAATTCTATGCAACGCCCTCCGGTAACCATGCCGGGTATAGAAGTTATACGTCTTTTCTTGATTGACAGCAAGCACGTTTAAGTTGTAGCAATGCTCCAAAGTTAACTCCTGTGCCATATCGTAATACTGTTTTTGTTCCTCGGCCCTCACTTGAGACCGCTGCCAGTGATTGTACGCTCTGACAGTATTGTCTCTCAGTATATTTAACTCTATAACAGGAGTCGCTGGAAAAACCATCCCTGGGGTTGAAGGGGTGTTCGTGGCGGCAGCAGGTACCGGTGCACAAGTGTGGCAATGAATAATCCTCATATCATTCAACGAACCATTCGAGTCCCGTCGCTTCCGCTCCTTCCGCTCCCTCTCTTCCCGTTCGCGTTCGTCATCTAGAACGAGTTGACGGATGTTATCCGGGACATCATCGTGTCCGTTCAGGATTTTCCCTGCCTGCAGCTTTCACGTGGGCATACATTGCCGAACTCGCCCAAGACCCTCCACCTGGCGGAAGAGGGCTCGCAGCTTGCAGGGATGTCCCTCGCACCGATCATCGAGTCGAGCATTGTCTCCATCCAATTCGGACCATAGTGGTCATTTTATTGACCGCCTTCTTCTTCTTCTTGGCCCGTTAGGAGTGCCGTTGATCCTCAATCCTCCCTATACAGTAACTTAAATGCCTGGGCAGTTTGACTGTCGCCCTGCATCTCCTGCATCCTGGCCTTATAGCTTAGGTTAACTCCCCAGACCATTTCGATCTCTATTACCGAATGCTCAGCATGGCGCAGCTGAAATGTGAATGACGAGGTGACTCCCGGTCGACCGACCTCCATGACTTTAGAGGTTGGTATCTCTGAGACGGAAATCCTTGGGATCTTCCAGAATGTGACGTTAAGGGTGGGGGTATTGTGCGGGCCGACGCGTCGATCCACTCGAGACCCGGTAGCCGCCGATCCAAATCACGGCGTCCTGGCTCGTAAAACGCACCGAGCCGTAACTACCTACGAAACCGCAATGCTGGGACTCCGCACCCCCTCCACGCCAGCCCCTATGCGCTCGTGGTCAGTGTCTTCGAAGTAACTGTACATGGTGGACGCTAGTACTGTATGAGCGTTATAGACTTCACAGCGAATGGATAATGCCGCAATGGCGCGGGCGGTCAACGCCAGGCTGAAGCCTGACAGCCAATCGATGCACGCGGCAGGAGGGGTCAAGCGGCATTTCTTTCAATTACGGCATTAATATCGCGATATCGTTCTTACCTTGCACCCACCTCTTCTAAACAATCCGCGACATCATGGCTTTGAAGTTCTGGGAGCGCTTGAAGCCCCGGAAGGGCTCTCGACACCGGACAGAATCTACCGACAGAAGCAGAAACTCGCCGGAGCCGCCGGAGCCGCTAGGGCCTTCATCTAATGTAGCGGCGACGACTAGCTCTTCCCAAGCTCAGCTAGATCGACAAATTTCCGTCGATAATTCTAAGCCCCGTGCAGTCGGACCGCCCGCCGTCACAGTTCGACAAACGCCTGCCACAGCTCCTGCCACTCCGCCCTCCACCGAAGACGACCGCCCAGCAGAAAAGACCCAGCTCTGGACACGCGCCTATGACGCGCTCAGAGACGACGACCCGAAACTGGTAGCCGCATACGAAGCCGTTCTATTGAGCGAGCTGCGGCCGGAAGCCGCCTGTGGCGTAGGCGAGGGCGGCGGCGATAACCCCGAGGATGCGCGATGCCAGATGGATAGCCTAGTCCGGGAGGGTCTTCGCAGGACAGAAAGAGCCGCCGCGAAAATAGACAATATCCACGAAGGAATGCGTGTCGTGTATTCGATGAAGGCGTTTATCGGCACGGCTATCAAGCACGCCCCGGAAGTCGCAGCGGCCTGGGCTGGCATTTGTTTGCTGTTCGGGGTAATTATATCGCCTACTAGGGGGAAAAGCCATTCTAATATTCCCAGATTCTTGAAAATCCGGCTAGCGAGTCGAAAGCACTCCGCGACGGGATCTCTCACGTCGTCTCGAGGATGGACTGGTACTGGTGTCTATCGGAGCTTCTTGAGGCGACCCCAGCCGAGACCGCCGCGATACGGGACGAGCTAAAGAAGCATGTCGAAGGCCTCTATAAAAAGCTGCTATCGCACCAGGTGAAGAGCGTCTGCTCTTTCTATCGCGGATGGATCGCCACCATCGCACGCGATACGGTTAAGCTGGACGATTGGGCCGATGCCTTGCAGTCGGTCAAAGACGCCGAGACGGTTGTGCAGCGAGACATCGACACATTCCACAACTTGGAGGTCAGAGCGTTGCTTAACAGTATCTCTAAGCGAGCTCAAGACCAACACGCTCAGTTGCAAGATATCTGTCGAGCGATCCAGGAGACAAATCAGAAGCAGGAAGCGAGGCAGCAGGATAAGCAGACGAAAAAGTGCCTCGCAGACCTCCGGTTGACCGACCCGCGTGACGATATAGAACGCATCGCCGACACGAAAGGGGGCCTTTTTCGTGGCGCCTCTGACTGGATCCTCAGCAGCAACGATTTCCGTCAATGGCGGGAAGCCAACGACGCTCAGCTCCTGTGGATCAAGGGCGACCCTGGAAAGGGTAAGACCATGCTCATGATCACTATTGTCGAGGAGCTCGAGCGTCAGCGACGCATCGCGTCTTCTACGGCTGCCCTTTCCTACTTTTTCTGCCAGGGCACCGATGAGAACCTTAACCACGGTGCCGCCGTTCTGCGTGGTCTCATCTACCTTCTCTGCGACCAGAAGCCTTCACTCGCATCACATCTCCTCGCTCGGTACGACCATGCTGGTATAAAGCTTTTCCAAGACGCTAATAGCTTCTATGCCCTATCGAAGGTGCTCGAGAATATCCTTCAGGACGAACGCCTGCAGAGGGCATATCTCTTGGTCGATGCCCTTGACGAATGCATGGCCGACCAGGACCAGCTGTTACGCTTCATCGCCGGCCATGGCATGGCATCGCCGCGCGTGAAGTGGATTGTTTCGAGCCGCAACATTCCTAAAATCGAGGATCTCCTCAAGATAGACAGCCCTAACGGTTCTCCCGGTTCTGAGTTGAGGCTAAGTCTCGAGGTAACGCAGAACGCCGACCAGGTAGCGCTTGCCGTCAATGCGTTTATCGACCATAGGCTGTCAACCATGGGGTCTCTGCGGGAAGACCATAAAACGAGGGGCCAAGTACGATACGTGATGCGTGAGAAGGCAAACGGCACGTTCTTGTGGGTTGCTCTCGTCATCGATGAGCTCCAGAAAACAGACAGCTGGGATATACTTGAAGTGCTTGAAGAGCTACCAGAGAAGCTGGAGGGTCTTTATGACCGGATGATACAGCAGATTCGGAACCGTAGGAGGAAGACCCCGGAATTCTGTCGGCTGCTGCTTTCTGCAGCGACTTTGGCATATCGACCTCTCCATCTTAACGAACTCGCCACCATTTCGGGCCTACCCGCAGAGATCTCAGACCACGCTGACCGTGTCCGAGAGATCGTTGGTTTATGCGGTTCATTCCTTACCATTAAGGCGGGCGTGGTATATCTTATCCACCAGTCCGCGAAGGACTACCTAACCGGGAGAGCAAGTCAGACAATCTTCCCATCCGGTCCTGGCCAAGTCCACCGCATTATATCTATGCGGTCAGTTGAAGCCTTGTCAACCGGAAGAAGACTGCAGCGCGACATGTACGATTTGCAACATCTCGGCACAACGATCGACAACGTCGAAGTACCCAAGCCAGACCCGCTGGCTGGTATACGGTATTCCTGCATTCACTGGGCCCGCCATTTCTGCGATGTCAACCCTGGTAATAGCTGCTCCGAAGACTTGGAAAGGATTGATAGGTTTATTCGAGGCTTCTTCTTGTACTGGCTTGAAGCGGCGGCCCTCCTACGGAGGATGTCAGAGATTATCATCTCTCTTCGGCGGCTCGAGGCTTCCTTGAATGTAGGTTCTCTATTTGAACTTGGGAGGCGATACTTACTAATATAACCTAGGCACAATCGTGTGAAGGTCGTGTTATGAACCTTATCTCGGATGCAGTTCGATTTGCTCTCCACAATCGGTATACGATTGAGAACGCTCCGCTTCAGACATACGCATCAGCTCTTATCTTCAGCCCGATTAACTCGTTAATACGCAAAGAATTCAGTAAGGAAGAGCCTATATGGGTCAACCTTAAACCGATTATTGAAACTAGTTGGAGCCCTTGTATGCAAACGCTCGAGGGCCATGGCGGTTCGGTCTACTCAGTCGCCTTCTCGCCGGATGGGCGGCAGATCATTTCGGGCTCGGCCGACGGTACTGTCAAGGTCTGGGATCGCGAGTCGGGCGCATGCACACAAACGCTCGAGGGCCATGGCGGCTCGGTCTTCTCAGTCGCCTTCTCGCCGGATAGGCGGCAGATCATTTCGGGCTCGGCCGACGATACTGTCAAGGTCTGGGATCGCCAGTCGGGCGCATGCACACAAACGCTCGAGGGCCATGGCGGCTCGGTTCGCTCAGTCGCCTTCTCGCCGGATGGGCGGCAGATCATTTCGGGCTCGGCCGACCGTACTGTTAAAGTGTGGGATCGCGAGTCGGGCGCATACACGCAAACGCTCGAGGGCCATGGCGGCTCGATCTTCTCAGTCGCCTTCTCGCTAGGTAGGCGGCAGATCATTTCGGGCTCGGCCGACCGTACTGTTAAAGTGTGGGATCGCGAGTCGGGCGTATATACGCAAACGCTCGAGGGCCATGGCGGCTCGGTTCGCTCAGTCGCCTTCTCGCCGGATGGGCGGCAGATCATTTCGGGCTCGGCCGACCGTACTGTTAAAGTGTGGGATCGCGAGTCGGGCGCATGCACGCAAACGCTCGAGGGCCATGGCGGCTGGGTCCGCTCAGTCGCCTTCTCGCCGGCTGGGCGGCAGATCATTTCGGGCTCTGACGACGGTACTGTCAAGGTCTGGGATCGCGAGTCGGGCGCATGCACGCAAACGCTCGAGGGCTATGGCGTCAGTGACGTAATAGCAGTGGAGAAGTCTAATATGTCATATTTATATGTACTTACTAATAGGGGCTGGATGAACCTCGCTGCCAGCCAGGAAGTATCCAACTTGTCCATGGGCCCTGATGCTAATAGTGGATATACAACAGACGGCGAGGACAATGAACATGGGCACGAGCATGGCTATAGATATGGGTATGCTTTTAGCGCGGATCGCCGATGGGTTTGCCGGCAGGAGCAGAGCGTCCTGTGGCTTCCACCGGACTACCGGCCGATGAGTTCGGCTGTACGGTGCTTCCCTAGCCATGCAGCGACGACATCAGATCGTTTGGTTGAATCTACGGTAGCGCTGGGTTGCAGATCAGGGCGAGTTATCATACTGGGGTTGGTGGATAGATAACCTTGGAAGAGTTAAGAATCTTGTTGCCATCTCTTCTTTTTCCCGTACCTATATTAGTTTGGACAATATAGTATGTCGTTCAATATAACTTCTCGGCTTCGAGAAGAATTAAAGACAATTCTTATTAACTTATTTAACTTTGCAGAAGAGGGTTCAAGGGTAGCAGGCTTATTTATTACGTGCATAAACAAGGCCAAGCGGGATAGCACTGCTTAGCCTTGCTTTGAGGAGGCAGAAGGACGTCAGCGCGTGAAGATAGCAGAGGAGAAGCTTGCTTTCGAGGCTCCCGTTGTCCTCGAGGCGGTTTAGACGAGTGTCAACGTTGTAGGCGTGCGAAAGTGACGCGACTTCCCTGGATACGCTAACCCGCGTGTGGGAGTCCTCGAAGGCGTAGCGTATGGGTCCCTCGAGCAGAATGACTTTGCGTCGTTTGTCCTCCGAGTTGCCGTTCAGGACGAGCTTGTTATCATACCTAATCAGCGCCCCGATGTCCTGATCCGGATCGACGCTCATGCCCCGGAACTGGCGAGACTGGATAAGGCTGCTTCCCTTCTCAATATGGAAGCCGAGTTTAAGCTTGGATAGGTCAATTTCCAATAACGACGAAGAGGGGCGGTAGACCAGCTCGAGATTAGCCGATGTGACGAGGGGGCTGAAGATGTGCTCCATTCGCGACGCAGTCTCGCTCTGCGTATTGAGGAGCTGCGGAAAGACCAGGACGCGATCATTCCGGTTGGTCAGTCGCCACATCCCGTCCTCGCCGACTCCTAGCCTCCAGTTCTCATTCGAGGCAATCCAGGCTCCTCCCGTGGGCGAAATTCGACGGTGTTAGAGGAGATATCGTACCAATGGACGTAATCTGAGACTAGCCGGTGTGGGAACCCTTCCACAATCTTCGGATTGATAACTTCCCCCTCCTAGTTATCCTTGACGGCTCTGACGAGGAGGACACAATGCTCCCTAGAGCTGCGAGAAAGTCCGAAGTGAACCTCGTGGTCGGCATAGCGCTTCTTGCCTGAGAAAACCATGCCGGGGACATCACCCGGCATCACCTCCACGGACGCACAGATCTACTATATACAGTGTCTATAATATTTTATCAATACCTAATATTATCTTAGAACTTTCGCGACCCGGGGACAACTTGGATGTGACCCCGGCTGATTGCGGGCCTACTCAGTCTGCGAAGGGAAGGCGGGGACGTGTGGCAGAACGGCAAAGGAAGACAAACTAAAGCAGGACACGTGAAATGTGCACAAATCCTTGTCAAGGTTGGATTAGGCAGCAAGGTAGGTCGAAGCGAGGCTCAGACCCTTTCCTTTACTCGTCGCGATCCTTTTCTAGCGGTCCTACAACCTGAGTTTTCCTTTTCCTTTACGTTAGCTTTCTTTCTCCTTCATAACTTTCCAGTACCCTATCGCTATGGCAGAATCTAGCCTATCCCCGATGAATCATCCCAAAATTGCCGCCGGCAACGACCCCAACAACGCCGATCCTCGAACGACCCCGAGCTTGCCAAACGAACTATTATATRATATCTTAAGACTTGCCGACTTAACAACACGTTTATCGTTTTCGCTCACATCCCGTCGTGGTTTTCTCCTTGTTTCGGTTCTTCGATCGCAAGACGACAAAGCAACAGTACCGATAATTGAAGCCGCCAAAAGAAATCTCGACCTACCTATTCAGATTCTTCTCGGGGAGAAGGAAATCGATCCGGACTATAGGGATAAGAATGGCAAGACAGCGCTTTTTTATGCAGCAGATAAGGGATATACACAGATAGCAGAGAGACTGCTCGCTACTCGACGTGCCAACCTAAACATTACAGATCTACACGGCCACACACCTTTATCGTTAGCAGTAAGAGGTGGGCATGGAGACATAGTAGCAAAGCTTCTTGGAAGCAAGCCCCAGTTTTCCGAGGAGTTTGGCTCAAGTCTATTATGTCAAGCAGCGAGGAGTGGCTATGAGGATATAGTGGAACGCCTTCTTACGACAGATGGTATTGATCCAGACCGCACAAACCGTCTCGGGCAACGTCCGCTTTCATTAGCAGCAGCCGCTGGGCACGAGAGAGTAGTAGAACTAATTGGTGCCAAAGCAGACGCCAATTTGGAGGACAACAATGGGCGGACGCCGCTTTCAGCGGCAGCTTGCAATGGGAACGCACGGGTGGTCAAGCTGCTTCTCAAAATACCAGGAGTCAACGTGAATTCAAAAGACAAGAATGGACGGACGCCACTATCGGTTGCAGCAGGGCTTGGGTGGTTGAAGGTAGTTGGAATACTGGTCCGGGGAAATGCTGATTTAGAGATGGTGGATGCAAACGGGAGGACACCACTAATGTGGGCCGAAGCACAAGGGGAGAAGAGAGTCGTCAACCTGCTAATACAGGAAGGTGCCGGCCTCTCTCTAGCTACCCGAGCCCGCATTTATTGGCGAAAAGCGCCTTTGTGGAAGGAATATGGTATAATTCTTCTTATCTCAGGATATCTAGTAGGGTCAGTTATCTGGGAGGCTGTACAAGGTAGTTCAATTAGCGGAAGTGAGCCTCGGCCGTATTAGATAGACTGGAGTTGGCGGCGCAAAGCGCAAGAGATCATCTTGCCAATGCAAAGTCAGGCAAGGTACCGAGAGGCTCACAGTCACTCGAGGAGTCTTTACTCCACGCTTTGAGCCTTACCGAATCGACCTCACTATCTTTGGCCGGAGCGACTCGGCTAGCAGTATTAAGCGTCAACCAACAAAAGCTTTTGTACTTATCGCCTGCTGTATGGAAGGAAGCTGTAGAGTGGGCGAATTCCGGGCCGATATCATCGACATGGCATAGTCGGTATAAGGCATTGGAGCGGGCGGGGGATAAGGGAACTCGGTGGAGGAAGCTTATGATTGCTGGTACGTTAGAGTCTACCTTGTGAGGAAATATACTGACAGTAGTAGATATTGCGGCTTCCGACTGGGGCAGTCCTGCCGAGCTTTGTAATCATCTGCTTTCGTTGGTAGGAGATTGTGAGCGCCAAGTCATAGTCCAGGCCGCACTATTGTCTTCCCAACAACAGCCCACGACGTCGCTCATCGAGGAACCCGAGGAATCCGAGTACTCTGAAACGAACCCTGGGAACTCCAAGCACTCCAACAAGGGCGCGGAAATCTCTATAAGCCCGGAAAACCATTGCCGGTACCACGACAGCCATCACGAGAGCCCTGGGAGCCATCATAACAACCACCACGAAAACCCCGAGAGCAATCACGAGAGCCTCGAAAGACACCGCGACAGTCATGACAGCCAACCCGACGATAATTTCCCTCCGTGTTCCCTAGAGAACCCGCAGAGCGCCAACAACTCCGGGAACCACGAGGATTCCTATTCTAGGAAGCGCAAGCGGGCTAACTCGATCGCTTCGGAGACCGGGGAGCCCGAAGTTCTCCCACCGTTGCGGGCGGACTGTGGCGGCGAGGGCCTCGGTGCGCTCTGCATCCCATACCAGAGGGCCCTAACATGCGTTCCTGAAGTGGACCGAAGAACACCGCTCAACTTTTCACCTCCTTCCCGAGAGATACAACCGCCCACACCAACTCAACGAGCTCAGGGCGTATCGGCGGAACAACTCTGGCGTGAGTTGCAATCCGCTCAACCACTATCACCTTCTAATCGCAACTTCGTCACGGATTGGCAACAATGCCTGCAAGCGTCGCAGCCTCCGCCATTCGACTCCGAACCAGTCGTACCGTCGTTCTCCACCGCCCCCTCCACCGCCCTGGAGCAAAGTGTCCATCAGTCAGGAGCGGGCCGCGTAAAAGCCTGTGTATCCTAATCACTAGTAGATATATGCCGAGACCTATCCTCTGCAAGGGTCGGTCCCTCCTAGGCGCGACTTAAGTGCTTCCTAAAGTAAGGGGACGCTAACGTCAGGTGCCTTGAGGAGACACGAAATCGTATTCCCTCTCCAGGGAGTAGAGTCTGGATAGGACTATCTTCGGGCTCTTTAGGTTCTAAGTCGATTTCGATGCCCGACTTGGCATGCAAGGACGGCTCGGCGTATGGTTGGCCTTCGAAACATCGGCCTCTGCAACAGCGTCGGCTTCCTGCTCGGCCTTAGTAAAATCGGGTTTCGTGGGCTCGACCGTCACCTCCTTCCGTTCTCCCCTATTCGTCTTCTCCTCCCTCCTTTTCTTCCTCCTCGCTCGAGAGTTTAGTTTAGGACCCTTCACTGTAGATGCCAGTCGACCGGTATCATCGCTGTAGCCAAGGCTATAGTTAGGGCGTGAAATATCGAAACTATAGTCGCTGGGCTAGACTCTTAACGTACCCGGGTTACGCAAAATTAGAACGATGTCTCCGCCAGGATCCAATTCGTGGTAAGATCGGTCGTCTATTTAGGTGAGCTCTTGAGTCTTAACTAAAAGTACTGTCGAGGTTGATAATTGTTGTCGCTGCCTGTTGGGCATAAGTGCGGTTTCACGGGTGAGGATTGCTTAAATATCACCGCCGAGCTGCAATCTACCGTTGGGTACGGTTTCAGAGCGCCACGTGCTCGTTAGGCCTAAAAAGCCTGCCCGTGGTGGTTGGGCATCAGTGGCCAGGCAGCTAAATCGACCACTCCGCTCTCAGCAGCGGCCTGCCGCGACTACGCACTGAGAGCGCGGGAAAGCCGGGAAAGCCGGGAAAGCGGGGGTGCGGCCACAACTCGTCGTACCAGCACCACAAGGCAGTAAGAGTCCTCCAGTATCATCGTGCTCGATAGCCCAGGTATCAAGCTTTTCGGCGATACCATGCCGTTGTTAGACGCTGAGGTAGATTAAGATTACGCTTGGAGTAGTAAGACCTTCCCCTCTCCAGCCAGCTGGGGAAGATACGATTTCATTGGCTCATATTTATACGCCTTGGAATAAATGAGCGGCATGATTCGTATTACACTGTTGTAGATTATAAGAGTTTTATAGGTCGGCCTCGAGCTCGATATATGACGTTCAGCGACGCTTAGGGAAGACGGAAAAACCTGCATAATACGTACGAGGATCGGTTGACCATGCAACGCCCTTCCTAGACGCTGGTTCTAATCCAACGGAAGCCGGTGCTATGATCTTTCTTTCTCAGCTTCTCAATGCGCTTTAGTTTCATATATTCTGAAAATTCGCCTTATCGCGGGCGGAACCGCGGCGTGATGTCCCCTCAGGGAGACACTTACTGTTCCATGAGGTGGCGGCCAAGCGTCAGGTAACCTGCTCCCAGGTGGCCACGCCCTGTCGCCAAACCCGCCTGCAAGCTTTCTCTCTTTTCTCGTCCTGTGAAAGCGTGCCGTAGTACCCAGCCACATTCATCTCTCTCTCGGTGTTATACTTCGGAGTCCACCTTCGCTAGCAGGTGCTGATCCTGCTCTCAGTATTGAGATAATCAGAGTCACCACACAGAAACGCTAGTACGGCAGAAAAATATCGTTCTAGAGGATAAATCATAACTAAAGTAGTACACGATCTACATCACCCCGAATAGTCCGTACATACGTTACCAAATCGACACCGTCAGGGCGAAGAAACCCATATAACCGAGAGTATGGCTCTGCGTAGTCTACTTCTCCCTTCGTGATAGTGAAAACTCCTCCTTTAACCTGCCCCCGAAACACTGTCCTCGACTGATCAAGGGACAACACCACCGAACCGTTCCTCCACCTAACTTTCACTTCCGTCACATACCCAACAGGGCGTGGATCAGTTTCAATGTCCTTGGGCCAAACTTCCACAAGAGTACACCGTACAAATTCTACTTCGATAGAAAGCCTTTGTTGATTTGAGGGTGGTTGTACTCGGGGTTCCTGCTTTGTAGTCGACGTTGCGGTATCGTGACTGAAGTCCTCAGTACTATCACCGTTTCCGGTTAAATCCACGAGTTCAGAAGATGAATTATTTTGGGAAGTGCTGCGATTGCTGGGGGTCTCGCGTTGCGTTGAAGCAGACCCTGGGCTAGTCGTAGGATGCTGGGATAACGCTAAACAGTTAGCTCAAGTAGGTAATTGGATGAAATAGAGGGAAAGGAGGAGGGGGCTCACAAAGCAACTGCCACGCCGCTTCGCGGTCGGCCAGGTTGAGGATTGACTGAGTAGCCATGATCGCTTGGGGCATCCCTAACCAGATTGAGGCGCTACCAATGATGAAGTGGGATAAACGGGGGTGGCGGGTCTAGGAAGCGGTTGACGGAATTGAGAGTATAATAGGAGTGGACAGGTTGAGCGAAAAGGTGGAGGAGTGGCCTTAAGTAGGCCGTCGGGCCCCTAGATAGTAGCCACTGGCTGGAATCTCGCAAGTGGTAGGGGCACAGAAGGCCGAGAGGCGGGATTGGCTAGTACACCGCGGGAAGCAAAGGGGGTCATGTGGCTTTAGGGGTAGGGTCATGGGTATTTAAGGAACCGTCCGCCTCTTGGGCTTGACATCCTCCATTAGCGGCTGGTAGGATTGGACGCAACTGCTGTAAGGGGCCGCGAATTAGCTTCCCGCTCTCTTCGGGTTCTCTTGCGTGATGCCGGACACTATTGGTCGAGTGATAGTCCGAATCCAAGTCTCCGGAGGCGGTGACTGCACCACTTTGCCGGGGATGCTGATGTCCTTGTAATTCAAAATTCATACCGTTCGGCAATTGCTCGACCCCCAGTGCCATTCCCTGAGCTCCCCCACAAACGACCGGCCTGGGTTGCGTATATCAAGGTGACGTGGGTATCAGGTTTCGCCAGACCTGAGCTGCAGGAGACAATCTAACATCTTGAGCTGCCTGTGATAGCATCCTTTCTGGTCGCGCTGCTCGCTACACATCATGTGCGATCCTCACTAGGTTTATGACGTCTAGTCCGCGAAAAAATTGTGCTAATGGGAGCATCAGTGCCGTGTTGTTGGCCAACAGGGCCATGTCCCTCTGATATTTCGGCATGTTTTCCGGCTGTGGTTTCGGGAACCGGAGCTTGGCTGATGCTATGGGGCGAATCCTCGTGCGGACGACTCTCACTCGGATCCTCAGGAGAGTCTAACTTATATAATTGGTCGTTTGTCCAAGTATCCGGATTGGATCCGGTGTCACATGGTTCGTCGGATGGATTGGTCTGTGGTACTGGCGACACCTCCGGGTCGTAGGAGGGAGGGCTTTCAGGGTCATGGCGATCCGCTGGAGGAGACAGAGACCACTCTTGTTGGTCTCGCCCGTTACCAACTTAACACATTAGTACGGCAAATAGTTTAGATTCAAAGACAAGCCCGATCCCGTGGTCAGTAGATAGGGGATGGCCGCGCATGGGAAACGCGATCTGCCGACTGCGCTGTATCCGGCAGATAGGGAACCCATTAACTTCAAGACCATTACCGACGACGATCGCCTCGTCTACTTTGCAAGGTACAGAAATGCCTCGCTCGGCCGTGTCAAGAACCTCTATCTTGAATGGGCGAAAGTTCAAGGACCCCCCAGTCCCGAGTGCCAGGAGTTGAACCGGTTGTTCTCGCGGAGCTTCGACGGCAACAGAATCAAGGTCCCCAAGCGACTCGAAGAACCGCCGGCACCCAAGTCGGCCCCACCGTTTGTCCTCGACGAACTCCACGAAACATCAAGAGAGTCAATCCGGCATCTCCAGGCGAGTTAAGGCGACTGGGACGGATATGACCTTGAGATGATGGATTTCTTGTTGAGTCGGGATGACGTTGCCATGTCAGAGTTCGAGTTCATAAGTCTGGCTCACCGATGGTGCCAGAGAAACCTGGTCGCAATTGAAGACCTGTTACATCTCTTTGACTTCAACAGCCTGAATAACGAGCAGAAGGCATGGGTCCTCGGCCAAGTGACCACCGCTGTGGAGCCTAGCCTCGTTCTCAATGCTCTTCACTCTTCAACACTCCTCGACTCGAACGATCTGAAGCACACCAAACTGGGCCATGCCGACATCCATTGGAAGCGGGTCTACGAGTCGAGCGGGGAGACAAACTTGCCACATTCTTAGATTCTGTGGCTAAGAAGCTGGAAGTATTCCACCGGACGCTTGTCGTCATTCGCCCAGATGAGCGACTAACTCTGGCGGTCTATATCCCAAGGAAGCTTGAGCGTGCCCAGGATTGTCTCATTGATGACTCGGCTCGACTATTCGCCTTCCCGCACTCTCAGGGCCCTCAGACTCAAAGTCGGCTGTCCTTACCTACAAAGATGACGTACCGGCTGTACTACGACGATAATATCTTCCAGTTATTCCAGGGTCATCGTGCCAACTCGTGGATCTTCATGGCGCGACCTAGGTCCAACGACGCTGACTATCGAAATATCGAGGATTCCGGTGAGAGGAGGAGGAAACGACAAGAGACGATCGATCGGGGTGTCAACTTTGATGTGCGTGCAAGTGTCACACTTGACAAGTTCAGCCAGGGACTCCGGAGACATATTGGGCGGGTGAACAGATCCAAGGTTTCCGCTGCGGTACGGGGGACACTCTTCCGATCAGATGTTCATGAATCTAACGGGTCAGTAGGTAATCTACGTTATCAGCAATCGCGACATCAGCTCAATGCGAAACCTTGATCTCTGGCTTGAATACGTCGCCACAGGTGAGAAGGTGCCACTGAATCAGCAAGCCGCGAAGGAGTACGCCGTACCTAAAGCGAAGGACGTGCTTCTAGACGACAGCCCAGCCTATCTCTTTCAAATTTTACGACACGGAGATGTTTCTGCCCTCTCCTATGTGAGGACAGTCGACGACTACATCTTGGCTTTCAACACACTGCTGGAAACGAACGAGATAGGAATTCTCCTAAAGTGCTTCGACCGTATCCTGCGGGATTTACCATCTGTCCAAGTCGATTCAACCTTGTTGCTCGGTGCCATGACTGACTTGCTTGCTAAGGCTCCTCCCCTCGCTATTAGTTTCGGTCGATGCGAACACTTTGGGGACTACCCGGAAGGTCTGCATAGCCTGGTGAACAAATCGTCTTATAAAGTCACACGCGGGTTTATCCTGGCTGCCATTGACGGACCCTGTACGACCCGCTCTTAAGTGTAGAAATTTGTTCTAACAGATGATATCAATTCAACTGTGGTCACAGTCAGGAAACAGTGTTTAAAATAAATGTCATAGTACGAGTGCGACTTCGGCAATATTAATATATTCTTGGTGCATGTCCTACGGCATATGGTGCTATGCGATACGTCTCTGCGACCTGGGTTCCTTTTACGGAAAACCGGCCAATCAAACTCTTGGTTTCGCGGAAATTGGTATCGAGGAAATCTTGGTGCCATAGTCACTTTACATACAAAAGTTTACGTTGGTTTCGCCGAAACCAGCACATAATAGTGATGAGATACATTCGTTACGGCCGCTATAATCGCTTACCCTAAGTCGATTTCCTCTTTCGGAACAGCCAATTACCGACCCGGCTTGGCCAGAACCGATATGGGCGGAAAGCTCGGACCACAAATTCACGTTTGTATGGCCGATTTGGCCCAAATCGGCACCGAATAGTACCTAGGGCCGGACGTGGCAGATGGGCCTGCGGTACTTTGAGGAGTTTGTCAAGCGGAACTTTAACGAATACTTTTTTCAGGTACATGAAAGTCCTAGTTCTACTTATTTGGCGGGGCCGCACTTTTCCCGCAAAGTCTACCAACGGCTCACGGAGTCGGGGCAATCAATGCGGCCCAACAAGCGGCTTGGCAGCTTCCGAAGGCAGTATTGCACGCGACGACCGTCGCAGGAGCCGTCGCTCCTGCGGTGGCGCCCCACGTCGCGCCCGCGGCGGCATAGCACGCTGTCACTACCGTTGCACAACCCGCCTGGCACTATCGTTCGTGAGCCATCATTCAGATGTGGATCATGAATATGCCTGCTAAAAGACAAGGGCAAAACTTACGATTCCGTACGCAGCTGCGCCTGCGTAGGTAGTGGGCGCTAGCGCGATGATAGGCAACGGGATCGCGTATGCCAGCTTCATGGACTTAAAAGGGGTTTGTCTGATGATAAGGGTGGATTTTGAGTGTCCGATGGTTCAGGTATAGACGCCAAGCATATGTGAAGCGGTGCTATTTTATTGATATTTTCGTCGAGAATAGAATCTTGTCACAGGTTGTTGTCAGGTGATTGATTTTAGCGGCGCGTTGACAACCCAGCGGGTCACAGTGACTCCACCACGATGCGTGAGGGAGGAGATACAGACAACTTCCGTAGAGCGTGAATGGAGAAAGGATCTCGTCGACGACGCGCTAGGCTCGAGTATGGAAAGGAATCCGCTGCTTACGGGATCTAATGGCGCCGAGAGCGAGAGGGCCTTGCACCTGGTTGCCTACAATGTCACGGCTGGCCCGAACGAGAAACTCGGTCTGTATGACTGTCAGTGAGGGTGATGTGGCCTGTGCGTCGCTTGGTTTTTACACTAGCAGGAATGCCTTCTGGGGCAGACCCACAAATATGGGTCTGTCGGACAAGCCCACCTCACCTGCGTGTGGTCCGAAGAGGATGGCGAAAACCCACGCTTCAGAGAGCTATACCACACTTTGCGCTACTTGTGCGCGCCCAAGGACTTCACGCAGCCACCGGTCCGTATGTTCTCTGTACGTGCGAGGCTCTCATCTTTAATTCATTTAATGCTTGATCACGGTACGCTTTGGACTGGTGACATTTTGAGACACAATGCGCCGCGGTTATGGGCTGTTCATGGGTAGTGAGAGTTACCATTGTGAAAACCAGAACGGCACAGGTATATTAGTTAGAGCAGGGAAGATATTTTCATCGTATCTGAAGGATATGCTTCATAATCATTACTGGAGTTATCTTTGGCGAGCGGGAGCTAGCAACACTTCCAATTTCCCCATCTGAAAACGCGATAACCAGCATATTTCATTATTATATTGGTACTGTAAAGTCCTTAAAGTTAGAATTTAGACCTTATGTTCCCCTTTGCCCGCGAAAAAAACACCTCCTAAGCTCAGGGTGCTGGAACGTAACCGGAGGTAGGGTCCAAAAGTTTTGTTCCGATAAAACGACAGAGGTAAAACGCCGCAGAATAACGCCACAAATTACTAAGGACCTATCCTCAACCCTCTTTATACTCGTTCCCTCCATAAAGTTGGATGATGTCTTGTATATGAACCGAAGAAGCGTCTATGAAAGCCGGTCTGGGTTGGCTGCCTGCACTTCTGGCCACTCGCAATTGCCCCTGGCGGCTGTCATCCGGAGTGCTCACCATGTTGACGTTTCCTCGGGAACTATTTTCCAGTTCTTCTTCATTCGGATCGCCAAACGCCCCCTTTAATGCTTCTTCAAATTCTTCGTAGGCATTGAAGATTTTCTGCATCTCTTGATAGCACTGTGGTTGTCTGCCAGCTAATGGGTAGCATTACACAGAAACTGCTGCAATGAGGATTGATGCGGGGGACGGATGTACTAGGACTATCGCGGGGCGCAATGTCGTACCAAGGAGCAGACTACGGTCGAGCCGTCATCTCGTGGTATGATCAGAGGATGGCGTGAGATTTTCCTGAATGTCGTAGCGGTGAACTCGTATGTGGGGTTTCACCGGCAAGCCATTCGAATTGTCGATCGTACCGAAAGGTGCCGGTACCCCACCCCGTGGATGTTAATATGCTCTTGCATACTGTGGTATGTTCGCAACGTGATTGTTGACCCCTAGACAACTGGTGGCGAGGGTTCGGTGCCGCTAGACCGCGTTAGTCGTGTCCGAAACTGTAGTCACCCTCTTTAAAACGCACGAACCTGCCGCGATAGTCTGGATTATGCAGTTCAACAGATAAAAGACACACCGATCTCTCGAAGGATCATCTGCACCGCCTCCCGATTTCTGATTCAATTAGGTTTGACAACGCAAGCCTGTTATCAACCTCTCCTAGTTTTGGCATCCGTTTCTTACTAAACTTTTCGTAACTTCATATCACCTTATCATACCCTTAAGCTCATTCGTCTACTTTTCCGAGCGGTTTGGGCTGACCGGCATGGCCGATTCTAACGAACATCAATCTGATAACAAACATATTCCCGAAGCCTACTTATCCACCGTTCTCGGCAAACTTTTCGCAACCCCCAACTTCAGCGACTTCAAGTTTCTGTGCGCTGGCCAAGAGATCGAAGTCCATAAGGCCATTGTCTGCACTCAGTCCCCTGTTATCGACAAGGCGGTCACAAATGAGTTCTTTGTCGAAGCTCATAATGGTACAATCAATATGGATTATTTCGATTTGCCCACCGTAAGGTGCATAGTCGAATTTATGTATACTGGCAAATATTACATTTCTACCGACGAGGTTGGCTTCGACACGTCTAAAGCGGCTCCATTAGCCGAGAGCGAAGAGGCGGGTCCCAAGCCCGCGAGCGAGAAGACGGAATGCACCACAAACCTGGAAATACTGAAGAGACATGTGCGGGTTAACGCCATTGCCGAGTACTACGACGTCCCAAGACTCCGAGATATTGCAAATTATAAGATCGAGGGCATATTCGCCAAAATAGGCCTCTCCACCAATGTCTTTCTTGGCGTTCTCAAGGAGACCCAGGAGATAACTGGCGACAACGGGCTTTACCAGATTCTAGCTTCTGCTGCAGCACGCCACCTCGAAGGATTACTTGTTGACGAGGGCTTCGGAGAACTTGACATAATGAAGGATGAATTCGGAAGAAATTTGCTCGTCCAGTGCGCACAGCTCATCACTGCGACCACTGACTGCCTAAAGGCCAAACAAGAACTTTACCAGCAAGTGAAGAGCGACCTGACGAAGCTTCAAAAAAAAAGGAAAGGGAAGACGACTCAGTGACAGTATCCGTTGATATGCCACGGATGCTGATCGGTACGCACTGGTTGAAGGCCCCACGGGGCCACACGTTGGTTGGCTCCACCTCGCATCGTGCCTCCTTGATCTGAAAATGATAGACAAGACCTGAAACGCGGCCCTGCTCACTCCGAAGCTCCAGGTCGGCAGCGACCGATCGGGCTCCGCTACACCAGGCAATACGTTGAATGATATCTAACTCGCCGAGCTTAGCCTCCGAGAAGCTAATGCGATGGCTATTGAGTAAAGGGAACGTGATAGCCATATCTTAACAACGTCAGCCTTGATGTAATTTATAGCTATAATGAAACAGAACTTACCAGGCTATAAACAGGAGTCCAATGTGAGATTTCCCGTGTCCAATGAGCGTGGCCTTCTTGCCGTCCTTCTTCTCGTTCTCTGTGTTTCTCATGGTGACTTCGAGAAACAAAACGATCTTTTCATCGCCCTGCGAGGTCACAAAGGCAATGACCGATCCCTCGTCTAGCCGGGACGACTCTTCCCACCACCGCCTCCGCTTCTGGACGGACTCATTGCGAATTTGTGGGGGGTTCTGGAAGCCAACCACGGCCTCCAGCCCGTTCCTTTCAACGTAGACGTGCTGGATGGTTGCCCCCTGGTAAACACGCGCGCTCGCATCGCCGCTCACCCGCGGCTTGTGCCCCGCGGTAGTACCCTGCGCCAAAAGCTCGTTTAGCACATCCTTGACGGGGCCAAGTATGTCGTGACGAAGAACCCTGAAAGCGCAGTCAAGGTGACGCTGTACGCGTTCCTCGAGGAAATGAGGTTGAGTGAAGTCGGTGGACAGCAAGCACTCGGGTGCGTCGCAGTCGATCTCCGTAAGTCGGGAGTATCTGGTCTCGGATATGTTGACAGAGTCGTTGTCATGGCGCCCGCCGGAAAGGACCATTTCCGTTGGAACGTCGACCGGACGAAGCCGGCGTCGGAGACTGTGCTGCTCTGGGAACAGATTTTCTGTGTTAGTCGCGTCACTGAGAGGAAGCGGCTACACTGTTAGTAAAGACTGTGCTGCTAGTTGAGACTCTGCCCTGGACGCGATGTTGCATCACATGTGTGACGAGGCTTACGTCACGTGGGTGACGAGGCTTGCGTCAATATCCGTCAAACCCCTCCTTCTGAATTGTCTTCACCGCCGTGGCAAAGCGGAAGGCAAATCAGCGCAAGCCCTCAATTTACGGTATTGAGGGTTGATTAGCGCGGCGAATAACTTCCTTTCTGCCTCAGTCTCTCCAAGTTCGGTCGCTCCTCGAGAGTAAGCCATCTCCGCCAGCAGAGTCAGCCATGTCGGAATCCAGGGCCACGTTAATCGAAGCAGCACTAGCAGGGTAAGTAGCTCGAAGGATCTTCTTAGACTCACTAACGCAATGTAGATTCTTTAACAACGCTCGTCTTGCCGACGCCAAGATTTTTTTGGGTGCCCTCGAGCTGCCAGCCCATAGCGTAGTGCTTGCCGCCCAAAGCGGATATTTCAACACCGCTTTCAAAGAAACCTTCGCAGAGGGCAGCACGAAAGAGTTCAGTTATACCGAAGGAAGCATGCATGCCTATTGGAGAGTGTTCGAGTATATTTATACTGGGACTTATTCCGAAGACCATACCCACGAGGCATTAGAGGGGCCGGGTATGTAAGCCTCGGATCACCTCTAACCATAGCTAATCCCCCAGCAGATGACGACGAATTAGCGAAGGATGTCCGTGTATATGTCTTGGCGGATTACTTTTTTGTGGAGGGACTGAAGGACTACGCTCTTGAGAGGTTCAAGTCGAAAGCCCAGAAACTTTGGGTTAGCGAAAACTTTGTCGACTGTATCCGAGATGTATACGAGTCGACGCAGGACTTGGAGTTCAGGGAGGTTGTTCTAGGGGTTGCGTACGAACATCTGCCGGATCTGTGGTCGAAGAAGCCTTTTCGGGACCTTATCCATGAGGGTGGCGATCTCGCTGTGGCTCTGATGGGAAAAATTATTAAGCCTGAAAAGGCCGGAAAAGGGCGGTATATGTGAGGGACGTAGTTCACTTAGGGTCATACCAAACTATCACCTCCTTGAACCTCTCCGCAATCGACCTCCCAAATACCTCTGCAATGCGCAGAATCTGCACCGGTAAAGACATGATGATAGCCGCCAGTATACGGAGGACCCAAAACGCGGCGACCCCGAAAAGCCCTAGCAGCATCTTGAGCGCCTGATACGACGCCTCCGCAAGCCCTGCAATGCCTCTCGCCACGGCCTTGGGAAGGCCCACGCACCGAGCTCCACGAGTTTCCTAAAGTAAAGCACTCGCGTATGGGAATATTTCTTCTTACTAGTGTACAATAGCAAACCGAGAATAATAAACGCTGCACATAAATGGCATCACATCCTTCGCTACCTCCTGAACAGCACGGGAATGTCGCTGCACACTTCCCGCCTTTGCCTCGAGCCTCCTTCCTTGAAGCTTTAAGGGGCTTAGTTCGATTCCCGCGATCAGCTGCTTCCACTGCCAACATCTGGGGTCTGCTATTTAAGGACGATAAATGGGTCAATAAGGTTTTGCAAACGCGAGGTGTTCCGCACCGTAATCCAACGGTTAGCCTCGTCGGAAAGGACTTAGAAAGGCTATACTATCGCGGTCCAAATAAGCCGTCGTACTTAGTCCTCGCCATTCACGACTGGAGCGGCGATACGGAGTTCCTCCAGGATGCTCTTTTCAAGTCCTTACATAAGCATAGCTATGATAAGGCCAGATCAGAGGTCTTTCTATTAAACTCTGGAATAACTCTGCATATTGGCGACGCGGTTATCCTTGAAGAGTGGGTAAACATATCGGATCCAACTCGAATGTTTAGTTTACGGAGAGGCAAGTTATCTACTAAAGCGATTTACTATACCGACGATGCTCTTCACGATATTGGACCCGAATTAATCGGTGGTATTAGGGATTGGTCTATAAAGAAGAAGAAGGCTATAAGCGAAATAGGTTCTATAAAATTAAAGTTCCGGGACGGGTCGCCGGTATATCGCGTTTTTGTCAGCTCTTCGAAGGAGACCAGAGTTGTGAATATCCAGGGCACCGATGAGAAAGGAGCAAAGTGGATAACGCAATGGCGACTTGCGCAGCCCCATGAGAAAGAATGGTGGCCGTGATTTTAGGCAAAGCAGTAGTGGGCGCTAGATATGATCTGAGTTATATTTCACCTAGTAATAACAATCAAATACTTATTTGCAAATTCGTCATGAAAATAATAAAATCCATACAATATACAGGTATGTACAAAACTCCCTTCCTCTTTCCATAAAGACGTTCTATTTTAAGTCTTGATCGGAACTTACAGATACAAAAGTTTACTTCCCCAGCTCCTGACACCCGGAACTAGGTAGTACTGTTATCATCAAAAGGTCTGATTCAGCCATTACTGCTGCAGTAGTCGTAGGTATCTCCAGGTATGGTGCGGGAAACAGCGGTTGGCGCCCCAACGTAACAGTGCGGGTAGGCGCCGTCGGTACCTTTCTCAAGTCGCTGAATACAAATACCGAGACACCTACTAACCGATCACTCATTTCAGCAGGCAAATTTCAACACAAAGTCTATAAGTCTATACTACTTTGGCCTGGGAAGCATTCCTCATGAACAGTGAGTTGAGCTTCTCAGGAACTGGACGGCAACCGAAGCTCGATTCGGAGGCAGCGGGGTAAGAATGGGAAAGGCTACGGTAAGGGGTGTTAGAGGCATAAGGTCTATTACATCGTCGTCCAACAAACCACAACATATCCACCATGAATCCGTACGCGTTTTATCGCGGTGCGTTAGGATGGCTTTGGTTTCGACGCGCGTTAGGCGAGATAGGTAATGCAGAACTCTATCTTCCAATCCGTAACGACGTTACCAGTGCTGCGCAGCGAGGCTCTCCGGGAGAGACACAACATAGAAGGACGACAGCGCGGTAATAAATTTCTTGATGCGGATGATCAGCCGGCTAGCCAACTAGATATGAGAACGCAGCGGTTGATATTGAATTGCAAGCGAATGATTTGTGTACCCTAACTATTTAAAAACACACTGGTCTAAGCCGGATGTACCAAAGCAAGTGCGTGAAAAGTCCCGTCGACCGAAAGGGCTTAGGAATTCCTGTGCGTGCCATTGCTTGGTAACTGAAGTTTTGCGAGTCGTCCCGCCGTAGAGAAGCTGCATTGCCTTCCTACATCTGGCCAGCCAAAATCTCATGGCGCAACGGACTATAGTGATGGAGTGAGCCTTGTCAAAGCTGGCCGATGATCGCAACGGCCGCGACGGCCTCGAGTTTGACACCAATAGCCCCTTATTTCGATTTCCTGGTAGATGTCGGCCATTTCCGAGTCCAAAATATGCCCTTTTGCGTCTCGCACACGTATACTATTCCCTGGTTGGTTTTTGTGCTTACCCATGCAGTCTGGACGGTCTTAAATTGTTTTTTGCCATGGTCGAAAACAAACCGCTCCCCATCGAATGTAAGTTTGACTTTTGTTCCTGGTGGTGCCGGAAGGTCACGTTCTCCTTCGATATCTTCTCCGCCGTCGCCGACCTCCTTGCCGTGTTGGATGTGGCGGTCGTGTTGGCTATCCGCGGCTTGCGATGGGCCTGCGCCGGTGTGCTGGAACTGCGATGGACCTGCCTCGCTGTGTTGGGACTGCGATGGGCTTGCCTCGCTGTGCTGGGACTGCGATGGACCTGCCTCGCTGTGTTGGAACTGCGAGCCGGATGGGCCCGCCTCGCCACCATCATCGGCGCTATCGTCTTCCGGCTCTATAAGCCTCGCGCCTCGGGGTAACTTGGATGCCACCTCGCCCGAAGTGTTGTGCATGAAGCTTCCGTTGCCAAGGGGCACCCAACTGTCTAGTTCAGGGTAGGTGAATTCGACTGTGGCGTTTCCTGTTCCAGCCATGAGGCAAATAAAGAAAAGGCCCAGCCTGATAGTGAGGTGCCCCTTCCCACACCAAGTCCACGGAATGGTGACGTAGTCCGGGTCGTTGTAATCCAAGTCAGCGACGGAGTCTATGTACTCACTTGGACTATCGATAGACATGGAGGCGAAGCGACTCGACGCATCTGTGCTGTCCGACGCGATTCTTTGGTTATTAGGGTTGGGAAGGGGCCGAGTTTTAACATTGACGGCATTGACAGGTTTCGGCGAGAAGCGAAGGATAACGAGGTGGGCGTCCGAGATTATGAAGCCGTATCGACAACCCACTTCCTTAGCGTATCCCCGGACCTGGGCGACAGGTAGTTTCCACTGCTCTCGCACCCATTTCTCCTTTGATCGTTCCATGCTCGGCTGCCATTTTGTCGACGGCTTCGTATCGCCAGGGAGCAGGCATGTGTAATACCAACGGCCATCTCGAGTTTCGAACGTGTGCTTGCGAGAGACAAGTCCCCAGTCAGCATTTCCTGTCCACGTCCCAGGCGCGAGGTATGGCGCGGCGGCCCATCCCATACATCGCGTCGCCTGTTTAAGCGCTTTGTTGACGTCCGGCACTATGAACTTGTCAAGGTAGGAATCGATGGTGCGTTCATCCCAGATTTCGGTGTCGTAGTCAAGCTCTGGCTCAGGAGCAGTCGTGCCCTCCCACTTCAGATGCAGAACACGATCGTAGATCGACGACAGGGTCTGGAAAGAGAACTCTATCCACTTTTTCCACCCATCTGGTCGTACCCAATTGCTGTTGGATGTATTGCCGCCCTCATTCAGGTGTGTCGTGTCTAGCAAATGGTTCTTGCGTTGAAGAACGTCAAGAATTGTCCGTGTCATCGTAGGTGTAATACGGCGTGTAATTAGTCTAGACGAACTTTGTGACGCTTCTAAATGCTTATCTCTTTATGCGACAAACCTGGCTTTATATATAAGAACGCAAGGATGGACGTAAAGATGGATGGACGTAAAGATGGATGGACGTAAAGATGGATGGACGTATGGATGGATGTATGGATGGACGTATGGATGGACGTATGGATGGACGTATGGATGAAAATGGAGAGGGATATGATACGGAAGTTGACTGATACTCTAAGGGACTATCTAACGTTGGTGTAGGCTCTCCTCTGCTGGGGCGGGCCCGTGAAAAAAGTTTTTAGGCCAGCTTTCAATATCAACCCGTTCATAGTCGTCTGCAGACCATCTGCGTGATACTGGACTAACAAAGCAAGCCATGTCGAGGACGATACCACCTAGCCAATTTTCCGGCCGTACATCTATGAAGGTGAAGCCACTCAACCAAAAAAAGTCGAGCGCCTCCTGCGTAGCAGCGTCATCTAACGGCGGCATGTCGTTGGGAATGTATTCGTAAACGATAGCGTAGTACTCCTTCTCTGGAGAGAGATACCGCTTCTGACCATCTATAGTGATCATCCCAGCGCGTAAGTCGCGAGGAAGGGAAGACAGCTCTTGGCTGCTGAATTGCATCCAGCCAAAGCACTCTCGTATTCGTGGTGTCGACGAAAGACAGACTCTGTCGGGCAGGTTTTGGAAACGCTTCTCGAGGCGTCCTTCCTGGGAGCATGCGAAGAGGTTTTCCAAGGCCTGGTGTCTGTTTTCTGGACGAGGCCTTAGATAAATGGGCTTATCCGAGGCCGCCACCGCGATGGAGGCCTGTATCATTTGGAGAAGAGCAACATTGTGACACTCTCTTTGGGCGGCCCAATAACGGATTCCTGGAGGGGCCTTGTCGTCCCAGAACTAAAGCGAGGTCAACGGATTTGTTCTGTGCAGTACAGGTTGAGGGACTTACAACCTTGATGGCATAGGGCTTCCCGCCGATTTTGACCTTCCATGTAACGCCATCCATGCCCATGCCGATCTTCTTTCGCCACACGATCTGGTCGCGCGGAAACGTGCATGCTCTCAGCCGTGGGTGGTGGAAGCTGGCCCAGCTGCAGTCGGGATCATCCATCATCGGGGACTCGGAAACAAATGGCAAGGCCTTTTCGGCGGCCAATTTCTTTCCGAGTGGGCCGAGAGGAGGTTGGATACCCGAGTACAGTGACATCGCTTATGGTGGGGGACATGCATTGCTGCCTAATGGTTGTGCCAAGAGTGCGTTGGTGGCCGAGCTGGGGTTTATAAACTTTTTGGGCATGTTGCATGGACGCACAGTGTTTATATTGTTCAATTATGTACTGTACAGCACGCCTCCATACATATCCATTCCCCCCAGCTCGTCCATCCATCCATCCATCCATCCATCCAACAACGACTGTCCATTTTACACAGCCATGGACCACCTTGCCGCCGTCAGACAAACCCACGAGGATCTGGTCAAGGGCGGATACCAGCTTGATGGCGCGCAACGAACGCGACGCGACAAAGCTCTCGCCATCCTTAACTATGAGAACAATGCAGAGGACTCTATCTCGAAACAAAGACGAAGGAAAAGGCTACATAGGTTTCTCTCCTCGGTCGCCGAAAAAAATGGTGCTGGCGCTGCCTTTCTCTGCGTCATTTCGGTTGCGATTTCACAGCTGGATGAGGGTGGTTCAAAGTTAGCCACGCCGTTTGCGAACTGGTGGAAGCAGGTGGGGGAGAAGGACCGCCTTCACAAATTAGCCGACGCGGAGCTTAGCACTCATATCACAGACTTCGGTAGGATGTCCTGGCCCTGGAGGGGGAGTTATGCTACCTATAACTTACTAATCTCGAGTACGCGAGTGCAGGCCGTACTATGATGGGATTAGATCATGCGCATGCGTCACCAGCGGCTCGGAAGCGACGACACTCGGACACCTTCGAGCATGGTCTATACAACCAGAGAGAAGAACCGGAGAAGGCTCGTCCCCGGCTCACTAACTCTCCCGGGAAAGGAAATGCCAGCGATGTTATAGAGGGTAGTCCATCTCGACATGAAACGATCTCGATAGATCCGACGAACTTTTGGGAGGATGTGGGTGGTGTTGCTTCGAGCGACAGTGACGAGAATCCGGCCGCACGCGAGGAGACACAGAAGAGCGCGGAGATTCTGTCTATGGGCAATGCGTTAACCGGCAACGTCTACAAGATGCATCCCATGGATGTGGTGCGGGCCGCTTGCCATGACGAGGAACCTGACATCCTGCTCACGATCCCAATTCATAAGGAAGCGAAGCCTTTTATGACAGTGAAATGCTCCAGAGCTAGGGCTATGGCCTTGGCGTCGCAGCGCCCTCGCTTCATGTAGATATTTACGTTCTGGCCTGATCATCTCCACGCGTAATAGTGACGGTATCTGACTTCCTCGCAACATAACCGACTCGACATGACCCAGTGCAGAAGAAGCTCCAGCCCTCCTTCCATGGCACAATCCAGAAAGACCCTTTCCCCTTTATGTCAACTGCATCATCGTATTCCCCGAGGCTGTCGAGAAACCAGATGGCCGTGCTCGTTACTTCGCGCATGTCGACGACGATAGCAACAGTGTTAGATGGTGGTTTATGTGTTGACCCATCTTTAGCGGTGACCCATTGCGGCTCGATGCACGATTTGTTGATCTGGCAGAGTTAGTACTTGTCTGTTACCTTCAAGGATGCGGAACAAACGTACGACGCTGTCGCATTCGCTTCGGAGTTTGTCCTCAGGGCCATCGAACTTCGTCAGCTTCATGGCGTTCCGTGATAAGACGGAGGTGCTCCGCTGGGGACGATTAATTTCGGGAAAGATAGTTTCTCGTCAACATGCTGGCTGGCGCGTTTGTCTCGCGCTCTCCGTTGGTGAAGAGAAGAACCCAATTGTACCGGGTGCGCTTTGGCATCAATGACTCTATATCTCCGCCCGACGAACCCACTGATGACTAATACTTCGCGACAATTTAAATGGCTCGCCCCTCCTTGTTCGCAAGTTGATGTGATGTATAAGCAAAATCCACCGATTTGGAATTCGCGAATGAATCAATAAGGGAATCACTAAGTTTTCCGTCTCCATACTTTGCAGAAGAAGTAGGTTTCGAGAGCCATATGGCAGGCGAAAGACGAAGAAGGGTGCATGACGGCGGTGTAGGTGCGTGGAGTGGAGGTG